>DWRP01000013.1:0-88085 GCA_018231245.1 Gorgopas trochilus
GATGGATCACCTGCTGCGCCAGCGCGCTCAGAACGCTGACGTTTCTTCCCCGCTGCCTCGCTGGTAAGACGATGAACAAACTCCTGATCGGGATGCTGGCGCTGGCCGCCAGCGCCCAGGCTTTAGCGGCGACGCCGTGGCAAAAAATCGACCACCCGATTGCCGGTAGCGCGCAGTCTATTGGCGCGTTTTCCAACGGCTGCATCGTCGGGGCTCACGCGTTGCCGCTTGAGGACGCCCGCTACCAGGTGATGCGCCCGGATCAGCGTCGCTACTTTGGTCATCCCGATCTGGTGATGTTTATTCAGCGCCTGAGTAATCAGGTAAATCAGCTCGGCCTGGGGACAGTGTTGATTGGTGACATGGGCATGGCGGCAGGCGGGCGTTTTAGCTCCGGCCACGCCAGCCACCAGACCGGGCTTGATGTCGATATTTTCCTGCAACTGCCAAAAACTCGCTGGACGTCGGCGCAATTGCTGCGCCCTCAGGCTTTGGATTTGGTTGCTGCCGACGGCAAGCGCGTGGTGCCTTCGCTGTGGAAACCGGAAATCGACAGCCTGATTAAGCTCGCGGCTAAAGATAACGAGGTGACGCGCATCTTCGTGAACCCGGCTATTAAGCAGCGACTTTGCGAAGATGCGGGCGCTGACCGCGACTGGCTGCGTAAGGTGCGCCCGTGGTTTGCCCACCGCGCCCACATGCACGTTCGCCTGCGCTGCCCGGCTAACAGCCTTGAGTGTGAGGATCAGCCTCTGCCTCCTCCGGGAGACGGCTGCGGGGCCGAGCTGCAAAGCTGGTTCGCGCCGCCTGCACCGGGCAGCACGCCGCCGAAAAAGACAACGCCACCGCCGCTACCCGCCTCCTGTCAGGCATTACTGGATGAGCACGCTCTGTAAATGGAATGGTTTATGGTTTCCCCGCTGCTGCTGGTGGCGCTGTTTTTTGTCGCCATGCTGGCCGGGTTTATTGATGCCCTTGCGGGCGGCGGCGGGTTACTGACGGTCCCTGCTTTGCTGGCGGTAGGCATGTCTCCGGCTCAGGCCCTGGCAACCAACAAGCTACAGGCCTGCGGCGGCTCGGTTTCAGCCTCTCTCTATTTCATTCGCCGCAAGGTGGTCAGCCTTGCCGATCAGAAGCTCAATATTCTGATGACCTTTATCGGCTCTACCTGCGGCGCATTGCTGGTGCAGCACGTGAAGTCCGATATTTTGCGCCAGATCCTGCCGCTGCTGATTATCGGCATCGGGCTCTATTTCCTGCTGATGCCAAAGCTCGGGGAAGAAGACCGGCAGCGCCGCCTGCACGGTTTGCCGTTCGCGTTAATTGCCGGGGGCTGCGTCGGTTTTTATGATGGCTTCTTTGGCCCCGGCGCCGGGTCGTTTTACGCGCTGGCCTTTGTGACGCTTTGCGGCTTCAACCTCGCCAAATCCACCGCCCACGCGAAAGTCCTGAACGCCACCTCCAATCTTGGCGGGCTGCTGCTGTTTATCATCGGCGGCAAGGTGATTTGGGGCACCGGCTTTGTGATGATGGCCGGGCAATTTTTAGGGGCGAGGGCGGGTTCGCGCCTCGTCTTAAGTAAAGGGCAGCAGCTGATTCGCCCAATGATTGTCGTTGTTTCGGCGGTAATGAGCGCCAAGCTGCTGTATGACAGCCACGGACCGGAAATTCTCCATTGGTTAGGGATAGCCTGAAATGAATGATGTCACTATGAGCAAACAACACCATTACCAGGAACTGATTGACGTGTTCGATAGCTGCTTCCTGGCAGAGTTTAATACCCGCTTGATCAAGGGCGATGACGAGCCTATTTATCTGCCTGCGGATGACGAATTGCCGTATAACCGCATCGTCTTCGCGCACGGCTATTACGCCAGCGGAATGCATGAGATTTCCCACTGGTGCGTGGCGGGCGCAGAGCGCCGCAAGCTGGTGGACTTCGGTTACTGGTATTGCCCGGACGGGCGAGACGCCGAAACCCAGGGCAAGTTCGAAGATGTGGAAGTGAAGCCGCAGGCGCTGGAGTGGATGCTCAGCACCGCCGCGGGCTTCCCGTTTAACGTCAGCTGCGACAACCTGAGCGGCGATTTTGAGCCTGACCGCATTGCGTTTCAGCGCCGGGTTCATGCCCAGGTTATGACTTATCTGAAAGACGGGATCCCCGAGCGCCCGGCTCGTTTGATTGACGCGCTAAGGGCGTATTATGGCACCCCTGCGCTCGAAGCCGGGCAGTTTGCCTGGCCAGAAGACCTAAACTAAAAATCACCTGTATGAAGAGGATGTATGATGATCGCGGAATTTGAGTCACGTATTTTGGCGTTGATTGATGAGATGGTGGAGCACGCCAGTGACGACGACCTGTTTGCCAGCGGTTATCTGCGTGGGCACCTGACTCTGGCGGTAGCCGAACTGGAAAACGGCGACGACCATACGCCAGACGCGCTGCATGTGGTGGTGAGCGATAGCCTGCAAAAGGCGATTCAGGCCGGTGAGCTTTCGCCGCGCGACCAGGCGCTGGTGTTGGGCATGTGGGAAACGCTTTTCGAGAAGGCGAAGTTTTAACCCTAACCCTCTCCCTAAAAGGGAGAGGGGATAAAAGCGTTACAGAGAAGCTGATGAGGGGAACATCACTTCACCGCTTTTCCTTTCAATAGCTTCCTTACCCAAAGCCGATTCGGGTTCAGCGCCGCGAGCGTGACTGCATCCAGCGGAATAGGTTCTTCACTCATCTGCGCTGCCAGAATCTCAGAAGCCAGCGGCGCGCTACACAGCCCGCGTGAGCCCAATGCACCCAGCATATAAAGATTGCCGTAAACCGGTGCAGGCTCTGCGTTTGCACGATCCTCGGCCAGCCCGATATATTGCTCAAGCGTGGCGTCATAATCTGGCACACTGCCCACCATTGGAAGGTGGTCGCGTGAAGCGCAGCGCACGCCGCAGCGGGCTTCGTTGGCTGAAACGTCCACTTCTTTTGCCCATTCTGCATTCGGCAGGCAGTCGAGCAGGCGCTGGCGATTATGCTGCTGATCTTCTGCATTCCAGGTCATTTCATCCTGGCCACGGTGATAGCTGGCGCCAATACAATGCTGCTGGTTGTGCGGGTTGACCGGCGTCAGATAGCCGTCGTAGCACAGCACCTGGCGGAGCTGGCTTAATCCCGGCGTGGTAGGAATATGGCTAACCTGGCCGCCGACCGAGTAAACAGGCAGGTTCTGAGTTTGAGAAAACTGACTTATTTGATGTCCGTTGGCCAGCACGACGGCGGCATGCTGGGCGGTATCCTGCTGAGCAAAATCTATCTTCCAGCCGCCTTTCGCGGCCGTTAAGTCGGTCACCCGGTATCCATAATGAATCTTCAACCCTTGCTGTTCGGCTAGCGCAAGAGCGCCGGCGGTAAGCTGTGCCGGGTAGAGCCAGCCGCCCAGCGGATAGCTGATGCCACCGCACTGCGTGTCCACGCCACAGGTTTCCGCCACAGTATCAGCATCCACCGCCTTCGCCAGTAAGTCTGGCAGGTTCAGACCGAGCATCTGTTCGATTTTATGGGCACTTTTTTCATCCCAGGCGAGCTGGGTTACGCCGCACCAGGCATGATCAAAAGTTACCGGAAGGGCATCGTACAGTCGGCGCGCGAAGGTGAATGCCGCCGGGAAAAAGGTGGTTAGCGCCGCATCATGCGCGGTTAGCAGCGGGTAAAGTGCGCCCTGACGGTTGCCGGATGCGCCCTGGGCTGGGGCTTCATCCTCGCAATACAGGGTGACCTTCCAGCCTCGACGCAGCAGCGCCAGGGCGAGCAGGGCGCTGGCAATGCCGCCGCCAATAATCGCGGTTTCACGTTCACTTGTGCCAGGGCGAGCGTACCAGGGGGTGCGGGCAGGAGTATCCACGGGCTGTTGTAGAGATCCAACTAGCATTTCGCGTTTGCGGCCAAACCCTTTGCTGCGTGTCACGGTGAAGCCCGCTTCAATTAAGCCACGGCGTACAAAGCCTGCGGAAGTAAAGGTCGCCAGCGTGCCCCCAGGGCGAGCCATGCGAACCATGGCCTGGAAGAGCTGCTGCGTCCACATATCCGGGTTTTTGGAGGGCGCGAAGCCATCCAGGAACCAGGCATCGACCTGCTGATTAAGGGTGTCATCTAACTGAGATATCAGCTCGTTAATATCGCCAAACCACAGGTCAAGCGTGATGCGGCCATTGTCCAGCAGCAGGCGGTGGCAGCCGGGAATCGGCAGCGGCCATTGTTGCTGAAGCTCGGTGGCGAAGCGACTGAGCTCTGGCCAGTGCTGATGGGCCAGCGCCAGATCGGCGGCGGTCAGGGGAAATTTTTCAAAACTGATAAAATGCAGCCGTTTTAAGCAGGCATCTTCACGTTTCACACAAAATTCATCGAACGCCTGCCATAAAGTCAAAAAGTTAAGGCCGGTACCAAACCCACTTTCTGCGACCACAAAAAGCGGTCTTTCGTGGGTTGCAAAGCGTTCAGGGAGATGGTTTCCGCCGAGGAAGACGTATCGCGTCTCTTCCAGTCCGTTATCGTTAGAGAAGTAAACGTCGTCAAAATCTCGGGATACAGGTGTACCTTCTTCGTTAAAACCGAGGTTGGCGGATTGTATAGGGGAATGTTTCACGTAAGTTGCTCGTCTGACAGGCAGTGGCACGATCATAACGGCGTGAGCGGAGCGGCGCAAATTTCCGCACAATTTGGCTGATCGGACTTGTTCGGCTTACAACTGTACGCTATTGTGCGACACGAAATCCTACATAGTGCAGTGAACGAGGTATTTGAATGAAACGT
Source organism: Gorgopas trochilus (assembly GCA_018231245.1). Taxonomy (NCBI): domain Eukaryota; kingdom Metazoa; phylum Arthropoda; class Insecta; order Lepidoptera; family Hesperiidae; genus Gorgopas; species Gorgopas trochilus. The sequence goes on from DWRP01000013.1 coordinate 4,796, forward strand.
GCAGTGATTACTGGCCTGGGCATTGTTTCCAGCATTGGTAATAACCAGCAGGAAGTCCTGGCATCTCTGCGAGAAGGACGCTCAGGGATCACTTTCTCGGAAGAGTTTAAAGACGCGGGAATGCGTAGCCACATCTGGGGTAACGTCAAGCTGGATACCACTGGTTTGATTGACCGTAAAGTGGTTCGTTTCATGAACGATGCCTCTATCTATGCCTATCTCTCCATGCGTGAAGCGATTGCCGATGCGGGCCTGAGCGAAGAGGTTTACCAGAACAACCCACGCGTTGGTCTGATTGCCGGTTCCGGCGGCTCTTCTAAAGCGCAGGTCTTTGGTGCTGACGCCATGCGTAGCCCGCGCGGCCTGAAAGCCGTGGGTCCTTACGTGGTGACCAAAGCCATGGGCTCCGCGGTTTCCGCTTGCCTGGCAACGCCGTTCAAAATTCATGGGGTGAACTACTCCATCAGCTCCGCCTGTGCAACTTCCGCCCACTGTATCGGTAACGCGGTAGAGCAGATTCAGCTCGGTAAACAAGACATCGTCTTTGCCGGCGGCGGCGAAGAGCTGGGCTGGGAAATGGCGTGTGAGTTCGATGCAATGGGCGCGCTGTCCACCAAGTACAACGAAACGCCAGAAAAAGCTTCCCGTACCTATGACGCGCACCGCGACGGCTTCGTCATCGCAGGCGGCGGCGGTATGGTTGTGGTTGAAGAACTGGAGCACGCTCTGGCTCGTGGCGCACACATTTATGCTGAAATCGTTGGCTACGGCGCAACGTCTGACGGCGCAGACATGGTTGCCCCATCCGGTGAAGGCGCGGTGCGCTGCATGAAGATGGCGATGCACGGCGTTGATACCCCAATCGACTACCTGAACTCCCACGGTACTTCTACTCCGGTAGGCGACGTGAAAGAGCTGGGTGCGATTCGTGAAGTGTTCGCCGATCGCAGCCCGGCGATCTCTGCGACCAAAGCCATGACCGGCCACTCTCTGGGCGCCGCGGGCGTACAGGAAGCCATCTATTCTCTGCTGATGCTTGAACACGGCTTCATCGCGCCAAGCATTAACGTGGAAGAGCTGGACGAACAGGCTGCTGGCCTGAACATCGTCACTAAAGCGACGGATGCAGCGCTGACCACCGTGATGTCCAACAGCTTCGGCTTCGGCGGCACTAACGCCACGCTGGTGATGCGTAAGCTGAACGCTTAATCGCCATAATCATTCGGAATGGGGCACCTGCGGGGGCCCCATTTTTTTGCCCATTGTTCAGCATTGACAGCCGGTTAACCGAAAGGCACTATGCATTCCCCTCCATTATCATTATTGATAATGCGTAAGCGTTTAACGTTAACCAACGCACCCTGTCATCTGAACACTCAGAGGAAAGGGCGCGGGGTAACTTGCGCCTTGCTCTGAATTTATGGAGTAAGCAGTATGTCTGCAGTACCTGATCCCACTCTTAAAACGTCGAAATCGGCAAATACGTCGCTTTTCAGAATTACCTTTGCGGTCTTTCTTACCTATATGACGGTGGGCCTGCCGCTGCCCGTTATCCCACTTTTTGTTCACCAGCAGTTGGGCTACGGCAACATGATGGTTGGCGTGGCGGTGGGCATTCAGTTTCTCGCCACGGTATTGACCCGAGGTTACGCGGGGCGACTCGCCGACCAGATGGGCGCTAAACGCTCCGTCCTGCAAGGGATGTTTGCCTGCGGACTGGCGGGCGCTGCCTACCTGCTCGCCGCGCTATTGCCGGTAGAGCCAGCGGTGAAGTTTGCCTTGCTGATCGTTGGGCGGCTGATTCTTGGCTTCGGCGAAAGCCAGCTGCTGACCGGCAACCTGACCTGGGGACTGGGGCTGGTTGGCCCGGGGCGTTCGGGTAAGGTGATGTCCTGGAATGGGATGGCGATTTATGGCGCGCTGGCTGCCGGTGCACCGCTGGGGTTGATGCTTAACAGCCAGTGGGGTTTTGTGGCGCTGGGCGTGACAACCATTGCTTTGCCGCTGATTGGGCTGCTGTTTAACGGCACCGTGAAACCTGTTCCGGCCCATAAAGGCGAGCGGCCTTCGTTATTGACCGTGATCGGACTTATCTGGCAGCCGGGGCTGGGTCTCGCGCTGCAGGGCGTCGGCTTTGCGGTTATCGGCACCTTTGTTTCGCTCTATTTTGCCGCAAACGGCTGGGCCCATGCAGGCTTCACGTTGACGGCTTTTGGCGGCGCTTTTGTACTGGTGCGCGTGCTGTTTGGCTGGATGCCCGATCGCTACGGCGGCGTGCGCGTGGCGCTGTTTTCCCTTGCGGTTGAAACCGTGGGTTTGCTGCTGCTCTGGCACGCGCCTGGAGCCTGGACCGCGCTGCTGGGTGCGGCGCTGACCGGCTGCGGTTGTTCGCTTATATTCCCCGCGCTTGGCGTTGAAGTGGTTAAGCGTGTTCCGCCTCAGGTGCGCGGTACGGCGCTGGGCGGCTATGCTGCTTTCCAGGATATTTCATACGGTGTCACCGGGCCGCTGACCGGAATTCTGGCAACGTCTATGGGCTATTCGTCGGTGTTTATGGCTGGGGCCGTTTCTGCGGTGCTGGGGATTGCCGTGACGCTGGTGGCGTTCAGGAAGTAGGTTTGCTTGTTGCCCGTTTTTTCCCTCTCCTTTTGGGAGAGGGTTGGGGTGAGGAACTAGATCACCAGCCAGAGCAAAATCACCACCACGACCAGCGCGATCAACGCCAGACCAGGCCTCGCGCTCAGCGTCTTTATCGGCTCGATAATTGCGCTAAACATCGGGTTGTAGATCGGCTTAATATCACGCACTTCAATCGTAGCTGGCTGGCGCTCGGCACGTTTTAAAAACACCTGATTGAGAATGTCCTGTACCTGCGCGGTCGTCAGTATCGTTTGCGGCGTGGCCTGGAAGCGCTGCTGGCTGTAATCCACCATCTCTTTCCACTCCTGCGGCTCAAGCGGCTGCTTTAGGGCCGCCTGCACGCTGTGCAAAGTAGGCGCAGACTGCTGGCTCAGCGTTTGCCTAGCCTGGAGCCAGGTTGTCAACAAAGCAAAGTGCTTAGCCGGAATGAGTTCACCGGTTTTCACGCCGGACAGCTCCAGCATTGACTGCCAGATTTGTTTCCCGGACTCGCCCGTTGCCGCGGCGAGTTTGGTGACAAGCTGGTTCAGGCTGTTGTGCTCGGCGGGGAGCAGCGGGCGATCGGTGGCCGGGCGCTGCTGCGGCTGAGGGATGGCGAGCTGGTTGTTTTGCAGCAGCGTCAGCACGGTTTTGAGCTGGTCCGGCGTGAGCTGGCTCAGCGCCGTCTGGCCAAACTGCTGGCGGATAAAGTCGCTCACCGCCTGGCGGTTATTGCCCTGGGGCAGCAAATCGCTCAGTTGCTGAATGATCTGACGCGTTGCCAGCGTGGTTTGCGCACTGGTCAGGCGCTGATTCAGGTTTTGCTCAGCGGCGGGGAAATGCCGAGACAGCAGCGGCGTCTCGCTTTTGAGTCCCAGATCGTGCTTAAGGCCCGCCCACACTTCAGCGCTCTGCTGTTGACTAAGCGCAATGATCCGGGTGATCAGGCGCTCCAGCACGGTACGTTGCTGGGTGGAAAGCGGCTGTTCGCCGGCGGCAGACGGTGCGGAGGGAGGTTCCCCCGGAGGACGCGGCGTGGCGCCCTGAATGGGTTGCATTATTATATGATCCTTAAGTGCGACAAAACATTCGCAAGTAGTTCGTTATGCCCGGACGTCAGATTATGGCACACTATCCGGCCTTATCTCGACGATTAACAGACAGGTACTCAGGTGAAAATCCTCGTTGATGAAAATATGCCCTATGCCCGCGAACTTTTCAGCCGCCTGGGCGAGGTGACTGCCGTGCCGGGACGTCCGATTCCGGTGGATGCGTTAACGGATGCTGACGCGTTGATGGTTCGTTCGGTCACCAAAGTGAATGCCGAACTGCTGGACGGTAAAGGGATCAAATTTGTCGGGACGGCCACGGCCGGAACCGATCACGTTGATGAAGCGTATTTGCAAAGTGCCGGGGTGGCTTTCTCTGCCGCTCCTGGATGCAACGCGATTGCCGTGGTTGAGTATGTGTTCTCCTCCTTATTGATGCTGGCCGAGCGTGATGGTTTTGAGCTGAAAAATCGGACAGTCGGCATCGTCGGCGTGGGTAACGTTGGTTCCCGTCTTCAGGCGCGCCTGGAAGCCTGGGGCGTGCGCACCTTACTGTGCGACCCGCCGCGAGCCGATCGCGGTGATGAAGGCGATTTCGTTTCGCTGGAAACGCTGGTGCAGGAAGCCGACGTCATCACCTTCCATACGCCACTGTTTAAATCCGGCGAGTATAAAACGCTGCATCTGGCGGACGAGGCGCTGATTAGCCGCCTGAAGCCTGGCGCTATTCTGATTAATGCCTGTCGTGGCCCGGTAGTGGACAACAACGCATTGCTGAAATGCTTAAAAGCAGGGCAGAATCTCAGCGTTGTGCTGGACGTCTGGGAGCCGGAGCCGGATCTCAACGTCGAGTTGCTCGACAAGGTCGATATTGGCACGGCGCACATTGCGGGCTATACGCTTGAAGGTAAGGCTCGCGGTACTACTCAGGTCTTTGAAGCCTTTAGCGATTTTATCGGCCAGTCTCAGAAAGTGGCGCTGGATTCACTTCTGCCTGCGCCGGAGTTTGGCCGCATCACGCTGGCAGGCCCGCTCGATCAGCCCACGCTCAAAAGACTGGTGCATCTGGTGTATGATGTGCGCCGCGACGACGCGCCGCTGCGGAAGGTAGCCGGTCAGCCTGGTGAATTCGACAAGCTGCGTAAGAACTATCTGGAGCGCCGCGAGTGGTCATCGCTATATGTGCAGTGTGACGATGTCGACGCGGCAGACATGCTGCAAAAACTTGGCTTTAGCGCGGCACATCACCCGCTTCGCTAAGCAATATCTTCTGGCTCCCTGGGGCGACGTCCTGGGGAGCATCTGTTCTATTTTCTGGAGTAAACCAACATGTCCGAAGGCTGGAATATTGCCATTTTAGGCGCCACCGGTGCCGTAGGCTCAGCTTTGCTTGAACTGCTTGCTGAACGTCAGTTCCCGGTTGGTGAATTGTACGCCCTGGCGCGCGGCGAGAGCGCCGGTGAAAATCTGCGTTATGAAGGCAAAACTATCCTGGTGCAGGACGCGGCAGAGTTTGACTGGACGCAGGCTCAGCTGGCGTTCTTCGTCGCGGGCGTTGAAGCCTCCGCTCGCTATGTGGAAGAAGCGACCAACGCGGGCTGTCTGGTGATTGACTCAAGCGGTCTTTTCTCGCTGGAGCCGGATGTGCCGCTGGTTGTGCCGGATGTGAACCCGTTCGTGCTGAGCGATTACCGTAACCGTAATCTGGTGGCCGTGGCGGACAGCCTGACCAGCCAACTGCTGAGCGCTTTGAAACCGTTGATTGAGCAGGGTGGCCTGTCACGTATTCAGGTGACCAGCCTGCTGTCTGCTTCTGCGCGCGGCAAAGTGGCCGTAGACGCGCTGGCCGGGCAAAGCGCCCGTCTGCTGAACGGCATTCCTATTGATGAAGAAGACCTGTTTGGCCGCCAGCTGGCGTTCAACATGCTGCCGCTGGTGCCGGACGCCGAAGGCAGCGTGCGGGAAGAGCGTCGCCTGGTGAATGAAGTGCGTAAAGTGCTGCAGGACGATGGCTTAATGATCTCCGCCAGCCTTGTGCAGTCGCCGGTGTTCTATGGCCATGCCCAAATCGTCAACTTTGAAGCGCTGCGCCCGCTGGCGGCAGAAGAAGCCCGCGATGCGTTTGCTCAGGCAGAAGATATTGAGCTGTCTGAAGAGGGAGAATTCCCGACTCAGGTGGCGGATGCGTCCGGTAGCGGCCATCTTTCTATTGGCTGCGTACACAACGATTACGGTATGCCGGAGCAAATCCAGTTCTGGTCAGTCGCCGATAACGTTCGCTTTGGCGGCGCGCTGATGGCGATAAAAACCGCTGAGAAACTGGTGCAGGAGTATATGTACTGATGTCCGAAGTGCTAAGCGAAATTCCGCTTCATAAAATCGCGCTCGGCATTGAGTACGACGGCAGTAAATATTACGGCTGGCAGCGCCAAAACGAAGTGCGCAGCGTGCAGGAAAAGCTGGAAAAAGCGCTGTCTCAGGTGGCCAATGAGCCGATTAACGTGTTTTGCGCAGGGCGCACCGATGCGGGCGTTCACGCCACGGGCCAGGTAGTGCATTTTGAAACCAGCGCGGTGCGCAAAGATGCGGCCTGGACGATGGGCGTCAATACGAATTTGCCTGGTGACATCGCCGTGCGCTGGATAAAAGATGTGCCGTCTGAGTTCCATGCCCGCTTTAGCGCCACGGCTCGCCGCTATCGCTACGTGATTTATAATCACCGCCTGCGTCCGGCCATTCTGCAGCAGGGCGTAACCCATTTTCATCTGCCTCTGGATGCGGATAAAATGCACCGCGCCGCGCAGAGCCTGCTGGGGGAAAATGACTTTACCTCGTTCCGTGCGGTGCAGTGCCAGTCCCGCACCCCGTGGCGCAATATGATGCACATTACGGTAAACCGCTACGGCGCTTACATCGTGGTGGACATTAAGGCCAACGCTTTTGTGCACCACATGGTGCGCAACATCGTCGGTAGCCTGATGGAAGTCGGCTGCGGCAACCAGGCTGAAACCTGGATGGCCGATCTGCTGGCAATGAAGGACCGCACTAAGGCCGCTGCCACCGCGAAGGCGGAAGGGCTGTACCTGGTGTCGGTGGATTACCCCGACCACTTTGCGCTGCCGCGTCTGCCGATGGGGCCGCTTTTTTTAGCCGATTGATTGCTGCTTAAGAAAGGATACTTTGATGGATTTCATCCGTTTTATCATCGACTTCATTTTGCATATCGACGTGCATCTGGCCGAGCTAGTGGCACAATACGGTGTCTGGGTTTACGCTATTCTGTTCCTGATTTTGTTCTGCGAAACCGGGCTGGTAGTTACGCCGTTTTTACCGGGTGATTCACTGCTGTTTGTGGCGGGCGCGCTGGCGTCGCTGGAAACCAACGACCTGAACGTGCATTACATGGTCATTTTGATGGTGATTGCCGCCATCATCGGCGATGCCGTGAACTACACTATCGGGCGGCTGTTTGGTGAGAAGTTGTTCAGTAATCCGAATTCAAAAATCTTCCGCCGCAGTTATCTCGATAAAACTCACGCTTTTTACGAGCGTCACGGCGGAAAAACGATTATCCTCGCGCGCTTCGTGCCGATTGTGCGAACCTTCGCACCGTTTGTCGCCGGGATGGGGCACATGTCCTATCGCCATTTTGCGTTCTATAACGTCGTCGGCGCACTGCTGTGGGTCTTGCTGTTCACCTACGCGGGCTACCTGTTCGGTAACCTGCCGGTGGTACAGGAAAACCTGAAGCTGCTGATTGTGGCAATTATCGTGGTGTCGATTTTGCCTGGCGTGGTGGAAGTTATCCGCCACAAACGCGCGGCGTCGCGGCAGTCAAAATAATACGTGGCAGCGGTTCGACCACTTTTTTATCCAAAGTAGCGGGCCGTTGTGTTTTAATGAGCACCATTTATGGTCTGGGGCAGGGAAAACTGCCGCAGAAAAGCTGGTATCGACCAGGTTCAAGCAGAAAGGTCATCAATGAGCTGGATTGAACGAATTCTCAATAAGAGCAATATTACTCCCACCCGCAAGGCGAGCATCCCTGAAGGGGTGTGGACCAAGTGCGACAGCTGCGGCCAGGTCCTGTACCGCGCCGAGCTGGAACGCAATCTTGGTGTCTGCCCTAAGTGCGATCACCACATGCGTATGTCGGCCCGCGATCGCCTGCATAGCCTGTTAGATGAAGGCACAATGGTGGAATTGGGGAGCGAGCTTGAGCCAAAAGATTTGCTGAAGTTCCGTGACTCCAAGAAGTACAAAGATCGTCTGGTTAGCGCGCAGAAAGAGACCGGCGAGAAAGACGCGCTGGTTGTCATGAAAGGCACCCTGCACGGTATGCCTGTTGTGGCTGCGGCCTTCGAGTTCGCCTTTATGGGCGGCTCAATGGGCTCCGTAGTTGGTGCGCGTTTTGTTCGTGCCGTTGAGCAGGCGCTGGAAGACAACTGCCCGATGGTGTGCTTCTCCGCTTCCGGCGGGGCGCGTATGCAGGAAGCGCTGATGTCGCTGATGCAGATGGCGAAAACCAGCGCTGCGCTGGCAAAAATGCAGGAACGCGGTCTGCCGTACATCTCCGTGCTGACTGACCCAACCATGGGCGGCGTTTCCGCAAGCTTCGCGATGCTGGGTGACCTGAACATTGCCGAGCCGAAAGCGCTGATTGGCTTTGCCGGTCCACGCGTTATCGAGCAGACCGTTCGTGAAAAACTGCCGCCGGGCTTCCAGCGCAGTGAGTTCCTGATCGAAAAAGGCGCTATCGACATGATCGTTCGTCGTCCGGAAATGCGCCTGAAACTGGCGAGCATCCTGGCGAAGTTCATGAATCTGCCAGCGCCAAACCCGGAAGCCCCGCGTGAGCCCATCGTGGTTCCGCCAGCACCGGAACAGGGTCAAGAGGCCTGATTCGCAACTAAGGGCAGGCCAGCAGGTTCTGCCCTTTTCTTTATGTGCATGTTAAGTGGGCATCATGGACAAAGACCTTATTCCTCAAGCCACGTCGCCCCTGGCCACGTGGCTTTGCTATCTTGAAAACCTTCATTCCACCACTATCGATATGGGCCTTGAGCGCATCAGCAACGTTGCGCGCAAGCTCGATGTGCTGAAACCTGCGCCAACGGTTTTTACCGTGGCCGGCACGAACGGGAAAGGCACCACCTGCCGTACGCTTGAAACCGCGCTGATGGCCGACGGCTATCGAGTAGGGGTTTATAGCTCTCCGCATCTGGTGCGTTACACCGAGCGCGTGCGTATTCAGGGTGAAGAGTTGCCTGAAGCCCTGCATACCGCCTCGTTTGCCGAAATTGAGGCCGCTCGCGGAGATATTTCCTTAACCTATTTTGAATACGGAACGCTCTCGGCCTTGCTATTGTTTAAGCAGCAGGCGGTAGACGTGGTGATTCTTGAGGTTGGCCTTGGCGGGCGTCTGGATGCCACCAATATTGTGGATTCCGATGTGGCTGTGGTCACCAGCATTGCGCTCGATCACACCGACTGGCTTGGCCCGGACCGTGAGAGCATTGGCCGTGAAAAAGCCGGCGTCTTCCGCAGAGATAACCCTGCGGTTGTGGGCGAGCCAGATATGCCGCAGACGATTGCCGATGTGGCGCAGGAGAAGGGCGCGCAATTACTGCGCCGCGGCGTTGACTGGGATTATGAAGTTAACGGCACAGGCTGGACGTTCCGGGACGCTAACGGCGAGCTTAAAGATCTGCCGCTGCCGCTGGTTCCACAGCCCAATGCCGCCACGGCGCTGGCCGCTTTACGTGCCAGCAAACTGAACGTGAGTGAAAACGCGATACGCTATGGCATCGAACATGCCACGCTGCCGGGGCGTTTCCAGATTGTGTCTCAGGCACCGTGCGTGATTCTTGATGTTGCCCATAACCCTCACGCGGCGGCTTATCTTGCGGGTCGCCTGGCGGCGCTACCAAAACAGGGTCGTGTGCTGGCGGTGATTGGCATGCTACACGATAAAGACATAGCCGGAACGCTTGCCTGTTTGTCGCTTCAGGTCGATAGCTGGTATTGTGCTCCGCTGGAAGGGCCACGAGGCGCAAGCGCAGAGCAGCTTATGGCCCATCTTGGTCACGGCAAAGCATTTGCAACCGTGGCGGACGCATGGCATGCCGCCATGGCGGAAGCAACGGCCGAAGATACCGTGCTGGTGTGTGGTTCGTTCCACACGGTAGCCCATGTAATGGAAGTACTGGACGCGGGGAGAGCAGGTGGCGAGTAAGTTTCAAAACCGATTAGTCGGAACCATTATTCTTGTCGCACTGGGCGTGATTGTGCTGCCGGGTCTGCTGGACGGGCAGAAAAAACATTATCAGGATGAGTTCGCGGCCATTCCTTTGGTGCCAAAACCTGGAGACAGCGACGAGCCCGATATGCTGCCGGCGGCTACTCAGGCTTTGCCAGCGCAGCCGCCGGAAGGCGCGGCGGAAGAGGTAAGGGCGGGCGCTTCCGTACCGCCGGGGCTGAACAGCGGGGCTATCCCGAATGAAGGCTCTGCGGGCGTTGACGAAGTGCCTGTCGCGCGCGAACAGCCTAAGCCGCAGCCCGTGCAGGAAAAACCAAAGCCTAAGCCGGTGGAAAAACCGCAGCCTAAACCTGCCGCTGATGATAACACTGGTCAGCAGCTTGCGATGGCCTCCGAACAGGCGTCGAAGGCGGAAAAAACTGCCGACAAAGCCCCGACCGGGCAAGCCTATGTGGTGCAGCTTGGCGCATTGAAAAATGCGGACAAAGTGAATGAAATTGTTGGTAAACTGCGCGGGGCCGGGTTCAAGGTTTACACCTCGCCGACCACGCCTGTGCAGGGGAAAATTACCCGTATTCTGGTCGGGCCGGATGCCTCGAAGGATAAGTTGAAGTCTTCGTTGGGCGAACTGAATTCCCTTTCTGGTCTGAACGGCGTGGTGATGAATTACTCGCCAAGGTAGTCGCCAGTGAGCCTCACCCCGGCCCTCTCCCTGGAAGGGAGAGGGGGAAAAATATCGCACCATATTGTTCCCTCGCCCCTTTGGGGAGAGGGTTAGGGTGAGGGGAAAAACGACGGCATAGCCTCGCTTCCCCCCGACGGAGTGAAGGCAAAACAGGCACTTTTTTAATGGCGTTGATGCTTTTTTCAACGCCATTATTTATTTACGCGGGGGAAGGAAATCCCTACGCAAACGTTTTCTTTTTCTGTTAGAATTCGCCCCGAACTGGACGTCAGGGCAATTTATCACGAGATTTTTTCATGATCTGGATAGATTACGCCATCATTGCGGTTATCGGTTTTTCTTGTCTGGTAAGCGTAATACGTGGGTTTGTGAAGGAAGCGTTATCGCTTGTGACCTGGGGATGTGCTTTCTTTGTCGCCAGTCATTACTACACTTATCTGTCAGTCTGGTTCACTGGCTTTGAAGACGAACTGGTACGTAATGGGATAGCTATCGCGGTGCTGTTTATCGCGACGCTGATTGTTGGTGCGATAGTCAATTATGTGATTAGCGCGCTGGTGCAAAAAACCGGCCTGTCGGGTACAGACAGGGTGTTGGGGATCTGTTTTGGCGCCTTGCGTGGCGTACTGATCGTCTCCGCCATTCTGTTCTTCCTGGATACCTTTACCGGTTTTTCGAAAAGCGATGACTGGCAAAAGTCGCAGCTTATCCCGCAATTCAGTTTCATCATCAGATGGTTCTTTGACTATCTGCAAAGCTCGTCAAGTTTCTTGCCCCGCTAATCGTAGTGGGGATGTGGCTTAATGAGGAAAAGACAACATGTGCGGTATTGTCGGTATCGCCGGTTTCATGCCGGTAAACCAGTCGATTTATGATGCGTTAACGGTGCTTCAGCACCGTGGCCAGGATGCCGCAGGCATCGTCACCATCGACGCGTTAAATTGCTTCCGTCTGCGTAAAGCGAATGGCCTGGTGAGCGATGTGTTTGAAGCCCGTCACATGCAGCGTCTGCAGGGGAATATGGGTATTGGCCACGTGCGTTACCCCACAGCCGGCAGTTCCAGCGCTTCTGAAGCTCAGCCTTTCTACGTCAACTCGCCTTACGGGATTACGCTGGCGCATAACGGTAATCTGACCAATGCCCACGAGCTGCGCAAAAAGCTGTTCGAAGAAAAGCGCCGCCACATTAACACCACTTCTGATTCTGAAATCCTGCTCAATATCTTTGCCAGCGAGCTGGATAACTTCCGCCATTATCCGCTGGAAGCAGACAACATTTTTGCTGCTATCGCCGCCACTAACCGCCAGATTCGCGGCGCTTACGCCTGCGTGGCGATGATTATCGGCCACGGCATGGTTGCCTTCCGCGACCCGAACGGCATCCGCCCGCTGGTGATCGGCAAACGCGATCTGGGCGATGGCCGCACCGAATACATGGTGGCCTCCGAGAGCGTGGCGCTGGACACCCTGGGCTTTGAATTCCTGCGTGATATCGCGCCGGGCGAAGCAGTTTACATTACCGAGAAAGGCCAGCTGTTCACCCGGCAGTGCGCCGACAACCCGGTCAGCAATCCTTGCCTGTTCGAGTACGTGTACTTTGCTCGCCCGGACTCCTTCATCGACAAGATCTCCGTCTACAGTGCGCGCGTTGAGATGGGGAAAAAGCTTGGCGAAAAAATTGCCCGTGAATGGGAAGACCTGGATATCGATGTGGTCATTCCGATTCCAGAAACCTCCTGCGACATCGCGCTGGAAATCGCCCGCATTCTTGAGAAGCCGTACCGCCAGGGGTTTGTGAAAAACCGCTACGTGGGCCGCACGTTTATCATGCCGGGCCAGCAGCTGCGCCGTAAATCCGTGCGCCGCAAGCTGAACGCCAACCGCGCTGAATTCCGCGACAAGAACGTGCTGCTGGTGGATGACTCCATCGTGCGTGGCACCACCTCTGAGCAGATTATCGAGATGGCACGTGAAGCCGGTGCCAAAAAGGTTTACCTGGCATCCGCTGCGCCGGAAATTCGCTTCCCTAACGTGTACGGCATTGATATGCCGAGCGCCAACGAGCTGATTGCTCACGGCCGCGAAGTGGATGAAATTCGCCAGATCATCGGCGCCGACGGCCTGATTTTCCAGGATCTGGACGATCTGATCGAAGCGGTACGCGTGGAAAACCCGGACATCACCCAGTTCGAATGCTCCGTCTTTAACGGCATCTACGTGACGAAAGACGTTGACCACAAATACCTGCAGTATCTCGAATCCTTGCGTAACGACGACTCCAAAGCGCTGGCGCGTCAGAACGAAGTGGAAAACTTAGAGATGCACAACGAAGGCTAAGCTAAGCCGCCCTCGTTTACAGGCCCACGGTTTACCCCGTGGGCTTTTTTATGCCCGATGCACAGAGAGACAAATTGTGGTTGGTTTTTCATTCTATCATTCCATTACTTTATGGAATGATAGATGGAAGAGTGAATGTCAGACATTACGAGTCAAAATGCCTCCTGGGCCACGCTGCTTAGCGGCCATAACGGGCTGCGTTCCCTGGCCCTCGCCGGCGGCGTGGCGCTGCATGCCATTAATATTTATATCGTCACCACGATTTTGCCGACCGTCATTCAGGAGATTGGCGGCCTGGCCTGGTATGCGTGGAACACCACGCTCTTTGTCGCCGCGTCGATTGTAGGCTCCGCCGTCTCTGCGAAGCTGATTGCGCGGCAGGGCGCGGCGATGGCCTACCTGTCGGCCCTGCTGCTGTTTTCCTGCGGGGCGGTAATCTGCGCGCTGGCACCCTCCATGCCGGTCATGCTCTTGGGGAGAGTGGTGCAGGGACTCGGAGGTGGTGTGCTGTTTGCGCTGAGCTACGCGCTGATCTGCGTCGCCTTTGAGGCTCCGCTATGGTCCCGGGCTATGGCGCTGGTTTCCGGCATGTGGGGCATCGCAACCCTATGCGGCCCGGCGATCGGCGGTGTTTTCGCGGAGATCGGCGAATGGCGCCTTGCGTTTTGGGCGTTGCTGCCGATAGCCGCCGTGCTTGCCCTGATTGTGATGGTGCAATTTAGGAGCATGTCGAAGCCTGAAGCCGGTGAGGCACGATTGCCCGTACTTACCATCTCGCTGTTGGTCCTGTCTGTGCTAGCCATTTCCCTCGCCGGGCTGGACGACTCTTTGCCCCTGAATATCTCCGGAATAGCCGTTGGTCTGGGGCTAGGGTGGCTCATCGCTCGCCTGGACAGCAGGCCGGGCGCGGCAAAATTGCTGCCTCGCGGCGCTTATTCCCCGACGCGCGGTATTGGCCTGCTTTATGCGATGATGGCGCTGCTGGTCATTGGCCTGACGACGGAAATTTACGTGCCATACTTTCTGCAGCTCATCCATCTATTCAGCCCGTTGTCTGCCGGTTATTTGACGGCAATGATGGCCGGTGGCTGGACGCTGGCGGCGCTTTGTAGCGCTTCAGTCAGTTCAAAAATGTCGCAGCGGATAATCTGCGTCGGGCCGCTGGTGGTGCTTGTGTCGTTGGTCACGCTGTCCATTATTATGCCGACACCTTTTAACGGCCCGGCGGGCGTGGTTGCCTGCGGTACTGCGCTGGCGGGCGTTGGGTTCGGGATTGGTCTTGCCTGGCCTCATCTTTTAACGAAGGTATTTCAGGCGGCACCGCCCGGGGAAGAAACGCTGGCGTCCGCCTCCATTACTACCGTGCAGCTTTACGCGACGGCGCTCGCCGCCGCCCTGGCCGGGGTTATTACTAACGGGGCCGGCATCACTTCACCTGGAGGGGTTGAAGGGGCCAGCGCGGCCAGTATGGCGTTGTTTGGGGTCTTCGCTTTGGCGCCGGCCGGTGCGACGCTTTTAGCAATACGCCTGAGTCGGCAGGCCAGGTGATATCTGTCACTTTAGGGGCGGCAATGCTAACATCGGCGGCGTTTGGCGGATAACGGGCAGCGTGGATGAAAAAAGTGATGGGGAGCCCGCAGGGCCAACTAGAAATACTGGCAGGTCTTGCTCGCGCGATGGCGCATCCCCATCGTCTTGCCTTGCTGGAGGCCGTTTTTCAGCACGAAAGTTCAGTTGAGCAACTGGCAGAGACAACCGGCCTTTCCGTGACCAATACCTCCCAGCATTTACAGCAGCTCAGGCGGGCCGGGTTCGTACAGTCGCGGCGCGTCGGGAAGCAGGTTTTTTACCGCGAAGGCGAAGGGCCGGTGGCAAACGTGCTTTCTGCTCTGCACAATTTTAATACCTGGCAGCACAGCGAAATGCAGCGCGTTGCGACGGAGAGTCTCTACAACCCGCAGCGGCTGGAGGGGGTTTCCATTGAAGCGCTGCTGGCCAGGCTGGAGCAGGGCGCGTTGTTGCTGGATGTTCGCTCCGCGGAAGATTATTCCGCCGGCCATATTCCCGGTGCGCTGAATATTCCGCTGGAGAAGCTGGAGCAGCACCTGTCTGATTTACCTCGCGACAGGGATATTCTGGCCTACTGCGGCGGGCGTTTCTGCGTACTTTCCAGACAGGCAGTGGCGTTTCTGCGCCAGAAAGACTTTATGGTGCAGCGCGTGGATGATGGTTTTCCTGGCTGGCAGGCGGCCGGGTTGCGAGTTGAGTCGAAATGGTCATCCTGAAAGGGTGAGAAAAGGTGATGAATGAAACGACTGATTGTCGGTATTTCCGGCGCAAGCGGCGCCATTTACGGGGTGCGTTTACTGCAGATCCTCCAGCAGCTGCCGGAGGTGGAAAGCCACCTGGTGATGAGCAATGCGGCGCGCCAGACGCTGGCGCTGGAAACCGATTACTCGCTGCGTGATGTGCAGGCCCTGGCGGATGTTGTGCACGACTCACGGGATATCGCCGCCAGCATCTCCTCTGGTTCGTTTAAGACCATGGGGATGGCGGTGCTGCCGTGCTCGATTAAAACGCTGTCCGGCATCGTGCACAGCTATACGGACGGGCTGCTGACCCGTGCGGCGGACGTGGTGCTGAAAGAGCGTCGCCCGCTGGTGCTTTGCATTCGCGAAACGCCGTTGCACCTCGGGCACCTGCGCCTGATGACCCAGGCGTCCGAGCTGGGCGCGGTGATCATGCCGCCAGTGCCGGCTTTTTATCATCGCCCGCAAACGCTGCAGGATATTGTCGACCAGACGGTCAACCGGGTGCTGGATCAGTTTGACCTTGAGCTGCTCGAAGACCTGTTCGTTCGCTGGGGTGAACACAAGTAATGCACTGCTGCGGTGCATCACAAAATGATTGCCTCATTATGGGGCAATTCTGCAACGCCGATCGCTTTTAGAAGATTTAATCCTCGAAAACCGCCTTCCCCTCTAGTCCCGCTTCCCAGACCTGCTATCTTTCAAACTAGCGCGAAGTTGCAACGTTTTATTAACATAAATCAGCGGCTTTTTTCCACGCAGGGAAAAGTGGCATGAGAACTGCAACTCTCCGTATGCAAAGGCATTACCACACAACAAGACATCACAAATAAGAAAGCCAAACTTGAGGGTATCGTATGAAGAAGTCGGTTCTTGCACTGTCTTTACTGCTCGGCCTGTCCAGCGCAGCCAGCGTGTTTGCAGCGATTCCGCAAAACGTCCGCATTGGTACCGACGCGACCTACGCGCCATTCTCTTCGAAAGACGCGAAAGGCGATTTTGTTGGGTTTGATATCGATCTGGGTAACGAACTTTGCAAGCGCATTCAGACCAAATGTACCTGGGTTGGCAGCGACTTTGATTCCCTGATCCCGTCGCTGAAAGCGAAGAAAATTGACGCCATTATCTCGTCTCTGTCGATCACCGAAAAACGCCAGCAGGAGATCCTTTTCTCCAACAAACTGTACGCGGCGGATTCCCGCCTGATCGCGGCCAAAGGTTCCCCGATTCAGCCGACGCTCGAATCGCTGAAAGGCAAGCACGTTGGGGTGCTGCAGGGCTCCATTCAGGAGACCTACGGCAACGCTGAATGGCGCCCGAAAGGCGTTGATGTGGTGGCTTACGCCAACCAGGATTTGATTTACTCTGACCTCGCTGCAGGGCGCCTGGATGCGGCATTCCAGGACGAAGTTGCCGGGAGCGAAGGCTTCCTGAAACAGCCTGCCGGGAAAGACTATGCCTTTGCCGGTCCGTCCGTGAAGGACAAAAAATACTTCGGCGATGGGACCGGGATCGGCCTGCGTAAAGATGACACCGAGCTGAAGGCCGCGTTCGACAAAGCGCTGGCTGAAATGCGTAAAGACGGGACTTACGACAAACTGGCGAAAAAGTACTTCGACTTTAATGTTTACGGCGAATAAGTTTATCCCTTAGTCTGTAGCCCGGTTTTGAATATATTCTTAACCGGGCAGGATAACTATGCAGTGGTGCAGCCCCGTTCCGGCTGCACCGTTATGGTGCGAAAACGGTTTGTTCGCAACGTGTTGCGTAAGTTTTCCCTGTTTGTAGTGGGTGTGAGCCTTAAGTAACGGACAGTCTATTGAGGATAATTATGAAAAAGCTGGTTTTGTCTCTTTCTCTGGTGCTGGCGTTTTCCAGCGTGACCACAGCATTCGCTGCCATTCCGAAAACCCTGCGGATTGGCACGGACCCAACCTATGCGCCATTTGAATCCAAAAATGCTCAGGGCCAGCTGATCGGCTTTGATATCGATTTGGCGAAAGAACTCTGCAAGCGCATTAACACCCAATGTACCTTCGTTGAAAACCCATTGGATGCGCTGATCCCGTCGCTGAAAGCGAAGAAGATCGACGCCATCATGTCTTCGTTGTCCATCACCGAGAAACGCCAGCAGGAAATTGCGTTTACCGACAAGCTGTACGCGGCAGATTCTCGTCTGGTGGTGGCCAAGGGTTCCCCGATTCAGCCGACCCTTGAGTCGCTGAAAGGCAAGCGCGTCGGCGTGCTGCAGGGCACCACGCAGGAAACCTACGGCAATGAACACTGGGCGCCGAAAGGCATCGAAATTGTCTCCTATCAGGGACAGGATTCCATTTACGCCGACCTGGCTGCCGGACGTATTGACGCCGCCTTCCAGGATGAAGTCGCCGCCAGCGAAGGCTTCCTGAAGCAGCCGGTGGGCAAAAACTATCAGTTCGGTGGCCCGTCCATCAAAGACGACAAGCTGTTTGGCGTAGGCACCGGCATGGGCCTGCGTAAAGAAGATAACGAACTGCGTGAGGCGCTGAACAAGGCGTTCGCGGAGATGCGTAAAGACGGCACTTACGACAAGTTAGCGAAGCCGTACTTTGATTTTAATGTGTATGGTGAATAAGCCTTACCGGTGACAAAGGCCCCGCGTCAGACGGGGCCCAATAAGCAGCAAACACTGACGACAGGATACGCACCATGTTGTATGGCTTTTCCGAAGTAATTTTCAAAGGGGCTCTGGTTACGCTTGAGCTGGCGCTCGCCTCGGTTGTCCTTTCCGTGCTGATTGGGCTTGCCGGTGCTGGTGCAAAACTGTCCAAAAATCGCCCGCTCGCTTTGCTGTTTGAAGGCTACACCACGCTGATTCGCGGCGTGCCTGATCTGGTGCTGATGCTGTTAATTTTCTACGGGCTGCAGATGCTGCTCAACAGCATTACAGATGCGCTGGGAATGGCGCAGTTTGATATCGACCCAATGATCGCCGGGATCATCACGCTCGGTTTTATCTACGGGGCTTATTTCACCGAAACCTTCCGTGGGGCCTATCTTGCCGTGCCGAAGGGCCATATTGAGGCGGCCACTGCCTTTGGCTTTACCGGATCACAAACTTTCCGTCGTATTCTGTTCCCGGCCATGATGCGCTACGCGCTGCCGGGCATAGGTAACAACTGGCAGGTGATCCTCAAAGCCACCGCGCTGGTTTCTCTGCTTGGCCTGGAAGACGTGGTGAAAGCCACGCAGCTCGCCGGGAAAAGCACCTGGCAGCCGTTCTACTTTGCGATTGTCGCCGGGATTATCTACCTGGTCTTTACCACGGTTTCAAACGGAGTGCTGCTCTGGCTTGAACGCCGCTATTCCGTTGGCGTGAAGAGGGCCGAGCTATGATCGATATTATTCACGAATACTGGCAGTCGCTGCTGTGGACGGACGGTTACCGCTTTACGGGCGTCGCCATTACGCTGTGGCTGTTGATTACGTCGGTGGTGATGGGCGGGATTCTGGCGCTGTTCCTCGCCATTGGGCGAGTGTCCAGCAACAAATTTATTTCGTTCCCCATCTGGCTCTTTACCTACGTATTCCGCGGTACGCCTCTCTACGTGCAGTTGCTGGTGTTCTATTCCGGGATGTACACGCTGGAGATAGTCAAAGGGACGGAGCTGCTGAACGCGTTCTTCCGCAGCGGCCTGAACTGTACCGTACTGGCGCTGACGCTCAACACCTGCGCCTACACCACGGAGATTTTCGCCGGTGCTATTCGCTCGGTTCCGCACGGTGATATTGAAGCGGCGCGCGCTTACGGCTTCTCAAAAGTGAAAATGTACCGCTGTATTATTCTGCCTTCCGCGCTGCGTATTGCGCTGCCGGCCTACAGCAACGAAGTGATCCTGATGCTGCACTCTACGGCGCTGGCGTTTACCGCCACGGTGCCGGATCTGCTCAAGATTGCCCGTGATATCAACTCCGCAACCTACCAGCCGTTTACCGCGTTTGGCATCGCGGCCGTGCTGTATTTGATTATCTCTTATGTGCTGATAAGCCTGTTCCGCAAAGCGGAAAAACGCTGGCTGCAGCACGTTAAACCCGCTTCGCACTGAGTGACTTCTGATGGCTGAAATTAAATTAAACGTAACGGATCTGCACAAACGCTACGGCGAACATGAAGTGCTCAAAGGGGTGTCTCTGAAGGCTAACGCCGGGGACGTGATCAGCATCATCGGTTCGTCTGGCTCGGGCAAAAGTACCTTTTTGCGCTGCATTAACTTCCTTGAAAAACCAAGTGAAGGCACGATTGTGGTCAGCAACCAGAACATCAATCTGGTGCGGGATAAAGACGGTCAGCTCAAAGTCGCCGACAAAAACCAGCTGCGCCTGCTGCGCACTCGCCTGACGATGGTGTTCCAGCACTTCAACCTGTGGAGCCACATGACGGTGCTGGAAAACGTGATGGAAGCGCCTATTCAGGTGCTTGGACTGAGCAAGCAGGAATCAAAAGAACGGGCGATTAAGTACCTGGCCAAAGTCGGCATCGACGAGCGTCAGTACGTTAAATACCCGGTGCATCTGTCCGGTGGCCAGCAGCAGCGCGTTTCCATTGCCCGTGCGCTGGCGATGGAGCCGGAAGTGCTGCTGTTTGACGAGCCTACTTCGGCGCTTGACCCGGAGCTGGTGGGCGAAGTCCTGCGCATTATGCAGAAGCTGGCGGAGGAGGGGAAAACCATGGTGGTGGTCACCCACGAGATGGACTTTGCCCGGCATGTTTCCAGCCACGTCATCTTCCTGCATCAGGGCCGCATTGAAGAAGAAGGCCCGCCAGCCGAGCTGTTTGGCAGCCCTAAGAGCGCTCGCCTGCAGCAGTTCCTTTCTGGTTCGTTGAAGTAATCCCTCACCCTAACCCTCTCCCAAAGGGAGAGGGGACTTATGGTTTTCTCCCTTCCCAATCGGAGTGGGCATTCATTGTTTTCCCCCTCTCCCTCTGGGAGAGGGCCGGGGTGAGGGTGAATAACGCCTCACCTCTCAGCCAACAACCTCACCGCCGTACTCTCATCCGTTACCAGGCCTGACATCCAGCGACCGGTCAATGCTGCTTTGATGGCGGCAAATTTTCGCGCTCCACCGGAAAAAGCGATGATCTTACGTGGGTTATCGCTTTGCAGCGGCACGCTGGTCAGCAGAGCATCCAGCTCGCTGTAAACGCGCTGGCCACCGTGGTCAAAGAAATGCCCCAGCATTTCACCGGCAACGCCCTGGCGGTGCAGCATGTTGACCTGCCCGTCGGTAATAAAACCCTCGGCGTTCAGCGGGCAGCCGATGTCCACCTCGCCAACACCGAGGAACGCGACATTGGCCGCCAGCGCCCGGTCTGTTACTCGCTGGTACACTTTATGCCGGCACCACATGTCTCTGTCTTCTTCGCTGTCGGCGTACAGGGGGGCGGGGATGAAATAATATTTGCCCTGCATTTTTTCCGCCATTTTTAGCGGCATGTCATAGCGCGTACCCGAGTCATCGCGCGCAATCGCCCCAATCATTGAGACGCAGTGGTGCTGCGGGCGTTCGATCCACGGCAGCACGTCGATGATTGAGCGCAGCGTTTTCCCGGAGCCGATGCCGAAAACCTGCGGCTGCTCGTCAGCGATAAACTGTGACATCACTTCGGCACCTTCCACTGCCAGCATCTGCTGGATAGCTTCGTCATCCAACCCTTCCGAAGGCACCACGCGGCAGATTTCCAGGCCGAAACGCGCCTGGACTTGCTGCGCCAGCTTCAGGCAGCGGGCGACCGGATGGGCAATTTTCACCGTTACCATACCCTGCTCGCGTGCGGAAGAAACCAGCCGCTGAGCGACCTGACGGGAAATGCCCAGTTCGCGGGCAATATCCTGCTGCGTCATACCTGCCACGTAATACATCCAGGCAACGCGTGCGGCTTGCTCTTGTTTTTTCTCTTCTCTGCTCATGGCGACACCTTATGACTCTTTGAAACACATTCTACTCCGCGCGCGTTTCGTTGGTAATTGGGCAAAAGTCATTTTGATGGGCAAATGTTTTCTGTGTGAGTTTGATCTCAGAAAGACGGCACCTGCCGCAACTAGACTATAACAATCGGGCAAATGCCCATGAAAATGACAAATGCTTAATTCTGAGGTGAATCATGACGACGAAATCGGTATGGATGCATATTGGCGCAGGTTCTTTCCACCGTGCCCATCAGGCGTGGTATCTCAACCAGCTGCGCGAGCAGGGCGATGACGGCTGGAGTATTTCGCTGGGCAACATCCGCGATGATGCCGGCGAGTTGCTGAGTCAACTGGCGGCGCAGCACGGCGAATACGTGCTGGAAACCGTTACGCCGGAAGGTGTCCGAGCCTACGAAAAGATTGCCTCTATCCGAAAAGTGCTGCCGTGGGATAAAGAGATTACAGCCCTGGTTGAAGAGGGGGCCAGAGCGTCGACCCGCGTGATCGCCTTCACCGTCACCGAAGCCGGGTATTATCTCACGCCGCAGCACGAGCTGGACGTTCATCAGCCGGATGTCAAAGCCGATCTTGCCGGGGGTATGACCACGCTTTACGGCGCGCTCAGCCGCATTCTGCATCGGCGTATGAGCAACGGCGGTGAGCCGGTAACGCTGCTCAACTGCGATAACCTGCGCCACAACGGCGAACGCTTCCGCCACGGCTTTCTGTCGTTCCTGAAGGCGAAGGGCGACCACGCGCTGTTTGACTGGGTGAGCACCCACACCGTGTCGCCTAACACCATGGTTGACCGTATTACCCCTCGTCCTACGGCAGACATTGCTCCACGGGTGAAAGCGGCGACGGGGTTCGACGATAAGGTGCCGGTGATGGGGGAGTCTTTTATTCAGTGGGTTATCGAGGACGACTTTATCAACGGTCGCCCGCCGCTTGAGAACGCTGGCGTCGAAATGGTGAAATCGGTGCTGCCCTATGAAGAGGCAAAAATTCGCATTCTGAACGCCAGCCACAGCTGCATTGCCTGGGCGGGGACGCTGACCGGGCTGAACTACATCGATGAAAGCACCGTGCAGCAGCCGATTAGGCAGATGGCATGGGACTACGTTACGGAGGATGTTATTCCTTCACTGTCGCCAAGCCCGTTGGATCTGGCTGAGTATCGGGATGTGGTGCTGGCCCGCTTTAGTAATCCCTATATCAAAGACACCAACCAGCGCGTGGCGGCCGACGGCCTGTCCAAGATCCCTGGCTTTATTACCCCGACGCTGATGGAGTGCTATCAGCGAGGTGAGGAGCCTGCGGCCACGGCGGTTCTGCCCGCACTGTTCTTCCTCTTCCTGCAGCGCTGGGCGCAAGGTCAACTGCCTTATGAGTACCAGGATGGCGTCATGCAGGACGACGCGATTCGGGCCTTGTTCGCCGCTCCTGAGCCGCTCAAAGCCTTTGTCAGCGACGAAACTTTGTTTGCTGAACTCGCGCATTCCTCCGCTTTCCATGAGCTGATGGCGTGGACGGTCACTCGCCTTGAGGCGTGGATCAAGTCTCCTCAATCGCCTTTGGCAGCAGCTTAAGGAGGCGCTATGTATCTTGGCATCGATATCGGCACCTCTGAACTAAAGGCTTTGCTGATTGACGGGCAGGGTGAAATTTTAGGCTCTGCTCACGCGGCATTAACCGTTCAGCGCCCGCATCCGCACTGGGCGGAGCAGGATCCTGAGGCCTGGTGGCAGGCGACGCAGCAGGTGGTCTCTACGCTGCGCCAGCAAATGCCTGATGCCTGGGCGAAAATTCGCGCTATTGGCTTGTCCGGGCAGATGCACGGCGCGGTGCTGCTGGACGACCAGGGAAAAGTGCTGCGCCCCTGCATTCTGTGGAACGACACGCGCAGCGCCGAACAATGCGCTCGGCTCACGGCAGAACACCCTGAATTTCTGACCATCAGCGGCAACCTGGTGATGCCCGGTTTTACCGCCCCGAAGCTACGCTGGGTGGCGGAGCACGAGCCGGAAATCTTTTCCCGCGTGGATAAGGTGCTGCTGCCGAAAGACTACCTGCGCTGGCGGCTGAGCGGCGCGTTCGTTTCTGACCCGTCGGACGCCGCCGGAACGCTGTGGCTGGACGTGGCAAAACGTGACTGGTCAGACAAACTGCTGGCGGCGACCGGACTTACCCGCAGCCAGATGCCGCGCCTGGTAGAGGGCAGCGAAGTCAGCGCCGTTTTACGTTCCGCCCTGGCGACCGAGTGGGGGCTTAGCTCCGGCGTTAATATCGCCGGCGGCGGTGGCGATAATGCTACCTCGGCAGTGGGCGTTGGCGCGGTGAACAGCGGCGATGCGTTTATTTCGCTCGGCACGTCTGGCGTTATCTTCGTGGTAAACGACGAGCTGCAAACCCGCCCTGAATCCGGCGTGCATGCTTTTTGCCACGCTCTACCTCAGCGCTGGCACCAGATGAGCGTAATGCTCAGCGCCGCCAGCTGCCTGCGCTGGGTGTGCAATCTGCTGTCGGTCACCGAAAGCCAGCTTATGGAGGAAATGGCAGATCTGAGCGACGAGCAGAAAAAGCATGCGCCTGTTTTCCTGCCTTATCTGTCTGGGGAGCGCACGCCGCATAACGATGCTCACGCCATGGGGAGTTTCTTCGCACTCAACCATGAAACCAGCCGTGCCTTACTGGGGTATTCGGTGATTGAGGGCGTGACTTTTGGCCTGGCGGACGGCATGGCGGTGCTGGAGACGTCCCGCAGCCAGATTACCCAATGCAGCCTGACCGGCGGAGGGGCGCGTAGCGCTATCTGGGCGCAGCTGATTGCCGACGTGCTGGATGTGCCGATTGTGACCCATCCGGCGAGTTCCTCCGGAGCGCTCGGTGCTGCTCGCCTTGGCTGGTTGGCCGACGGCGGCGTAGAAGAAGTTGTTTGCCGCAAGCCTCCTGTTCAACAGCGCTTCACGCCGCGTAAAAAACTGCAAAGTGTGCTGCAGCAGCGGTTGTCCGTGTTCCATCTGCTTTACCAACAACAAAAAGCCGCTCGTAAGCTGCTGCCCTGACGGCCCTTCCGGCGGCCTCTCTGCCGCCGGAAACCCCTGTACCCGTGAACGAGGAAGAGTGTGATGCAATCTAAACACTACTGGTTTGGTTTACCTAAACATCTGCTGTGGGGATTTGTCGCCATCGCTATTTTTATGAGCGGCGATGGTTTCGAGATGGCGTTTTTGTCTAAACACATTACCGACATGGGCTTCACGCCCGCGGAATCAGCGATGGTGTTTACTCTGTATGGCCTTGCGGCAGGTCTGGCGGCCTGGGCTTCCGGCGTAGTTGCTGAGCTTATCACCCCGCAAAAAGCAATGCTGATTGGTTTTGTGACCTGGGTCGTGATGCATGCATTGTTTATGACGCTTGGCCTCGGGATGCGTAACTACCCGCTGATGCTTCTGTTTTACGGCATTCGCGGCCTGGCTTATCCGCTGTTTATCTACTCCTTCATGCTGATGTTGGTGCAGGTGGTACCGCGTGAGAGGCTGGCGGCGGCAACGGGCTGGTTCTGGGCGATGTACTCTATCGGCATCGGCGTGGTAGGGAGCTATCTGCCCAGCCTGACTATCCCGGCATTTGGCGAAACGGGGACGCTGTGGATGGCCATTGCCTGGGTCACGGGCGGGGGGCTTATCGCCTTCTTCAGCCTGCGTAATGTGCCGGTTGACCGTTCGCGGGTTAATTTGCCGCTGAAAGAGAAAATGACGGAGATGTCGCGGGCCGTGACCATTCTGTTCAGCAACCGTGACGTGTTTTACGCCTGTCTTATCCGCATTATTAACACGCTGTCGCTGTTTGGCTTTGCGATAGTGATGCCGCTGCTGTTTGTTGACCGTCTCGGTTTTACGATTTCAGAATGGCTGCAAATCTGGGCGGTGTTCTTCTTCGTCACCATTTTCACCAATATCTTTTGGGGAATCATGGGGGAGTACATCGGCTGGATCCGCCAGGTTCGCTGGTTCGGCTGTTT
The DNA here is from genome assembly GCA_018231245.1 of Gorgopas trochilus. Lineage (NCBI taxonomy): Eukaryota > Metazoa > Arthropoda > Insecta > Lepidoptera > Hesperiidae > Gorgopas > Gorgopas trochilus. The sequence goes on from DWRP01000013.1 coordinate 30,026, forward strand.
AGGTATGGCGATCTCCAGCCTGACGTTTTATTACCTGCCGGTGTGGGTGGGGCATAACTTCTGGGTGGCGCTGGTCCCGGCGGTCATGCTCGGCACTTTTGTCGCGGCGTTTGTGCCGATGACGGCGGTGTTTCCAACCCTGGAGCCGCATCATCGCGGGGCGGCCATTTCCATCTATAATCTGTCGGCGGGGATGAGCAACTTTGTGGCACCGGCTATTGCGTCACTGATCCTGCCGTTTTTCGACATTGTGGGCGTAGTTTGGGCGTACACCGGGCTGTATCTATTTGCGGGCGTGCTGACGTTTATCATCAAAGTTCCGCAGCCGAAACGGATGAAGGGTAAAGCTGACGCGGGGAAAATGAGCCCTGTAGAGCAGTAAAATGAAAAAGCCGGGGATAAACCCGGCTTTTTGCCGTTAGCGAATCACATCCGCCAGAGCTTCATCTAAATCAAACCAGCGGAAGCCAAAGCCGGATTCCTCAAGGCGTTTAGGCAGCGCCCGCTGCCCGCCGAGCACTAACACCGAAGATTCCCCCATCAGAAGACGAATGGCCGTGGCCGGGGCGCGAAGTATCGCCGGGCGCTTGAGGGCATGGCCGAGAGCATGGGAAAACTGTTCGTTACGAACCGGGTAAGGGGAAACCAGATTAAACGGCCCGCGCAGGTCGTTATCCAGCAGCCAGAGAATGCCGTTTACCATATCGTCGATGTGGATCCACGCCAGATACTGCCTGCCATTGCCGATGGGGCCGCCGAGCCCCAGCCGGAACAGCGGCAGCATTTTGGCCAGAATTCCGCCTTTGGGGGCTAAAACAACGCCGGTACGTAACAGGCAAACTCGCGTCTTTTCACTTTGCGCACCACAGGCGATTTGCTCCCAGCGGGCGCAAAGTTTGTGGGTAAATTCGTTGTGGGGAGGTTCGTCTTCGGTAACGACCACTTCGCCAAGGTCGCCGTAATAGCCGGTGGCTGACCCGGAAATGAAGACTCTGGGCGGCTGCTGGCTGGCTTTAAACAGCTCGACCAGCCGCTCGGTGATTTGCCAGCGGCTCTGGCACAGGCGCTGCTTTTGCTCCTCGCTCCAGCGCTTATCGGCGATCGGCTCCCCGGCCAGGTTGATGACCGCGTCAAAGGCGTCGAGATTCTGTAAGGCGTCGAGTCCTTTGAGCAGTACGACGCGATTATTCAGCCGCTTGCGGGCCTTTTCCGGCTCACGTGTGACGACCGAAACAGTATGGCCCAGTTCGAGCAGGCGAGCTGTCAGGTGGCGGCCAATCAGCCCGCTGCCGCCGGTAATCAGGATCTCCATACTTTCCTCCCACCTGGACGCGCTTATCGCCGCCAGCTCAGGGTCATGGATACCGAGTCGGCGTAGCGGAGCGCGTGAAGTTTATCGATCTCTACTTCAGCATATGTCACCCACGGGTGGGCGCATGCGATGTTCAGCACATCCTGAGTTAATTTTTCCAGCAGGGAGAAGCGGTTATTCTCAACCAGCTGGATGATGTCTTTGGTCACGGTGCGGTAGTTCAGCGCGTCGTTGATGTCTTCACTCTCCCTGGCTTTGCCCGCTGGGTAGTGGAGAGCGACGTTAATCACGACATCCTGCCGGTTGGCGATCTCTTCTTCTTTGATACCAATAAAAGTCCGCAGGCGCAGGTTTTTAATGCGAATAATGGCGTCTGGTTGCATGGATGACATTGCAGGTTCCTTATTAGTCTTTTCCCGCCACAGGATACACCAGCGCGGGAAAAAACCTGAACCGGGGATTATCCCTTCTCTGCCTGCTGATAAGCCTTCACGGTGGCAGGCCGGGTGCGGATCCGCTCAAACCAGTTCCTTACCGCCGGGAAATTGGCGAGGTCAACGCGCTGGCGCTCATGGGACACCACCCAGGGATAAGTCGCGATGTCCGCAATGCTGTAATCGTGGCCGCCAAGCCACGGGGCTTTTTCCAGCTGTTTATTGAGTACGCCGTAAAGACGCTGGGTTTCAACCTGGTAGCGCTCGATAGCATAAGGGACGGGCTGCGGAGCAAAGTGGTTGAAATGGTGATTCTGGCCCAGCATCGGGCCGAAGCCGCCGACCTGCCAGAAAAGCCACTGCAGCGTGGCATGGCGGGCGCGCAGTTCTTTGCTGAGGAGTAACCCGGTTTTATCCGCCAGATAAAGCAAAATTTCGCCGGACTCAAAGAGACTTAAAGGCTCGCCGCCGTCGGCCGGTTTGTTATCCACGATGGCGGGAATTTTGTTATTCGGCGAGATAGCCAAAAAATCCGGGCGAAACTGTTCGCCTTTGCCGATATCGACCCGGTGGATTTTGTACTCCAGGCCGGCCTCTTCCAGAAACAGGGTAATTTTATGGCCGTTTGGGGTAGGCGCATAATAAAGTTCGATCATGGTCACTCCAGTGGTTAGTCCATTTTGGCAAATGTTTCGAGTATAGAAGTTATTGCTATTTCTGCACCGCAATGGTGCGTTTTAAGCGGATGACAAAACGCTTTTTTCGCTCTATGTTCAATAACCTGTCGCGCGAATAAGTGAGGATATGATGAGCCAGCCTGCCATTACGTTGTGGACCGATAGCCAGTGTTTCAGCCCCTATGTGCTTTCCGTTTTTGTTGCGCTGAAAGAGAAAGGACTCGCCTTTGCGCTGCAAACCATCGACCTCGCCAGTGGCCAGAATTTAAAGCCTGGCTGGAAGGGGTTTGATCTGACTCGCCGCGTGCCGGTGCTGGCGGTTGGCGATTTTGTGCTCAGCGAATCCTCCGCCATTGATGAATATCTGGAAGAGCGTTTTGCGCCGCCGACGTGGGAACGCATTTATCCTCATGACATTGAAAAACGCGCCCGGGCGCGGCAGGTGCAGGCGTGGCTGCGCAGCGACTTAATGCCCATTCGGGAAGAGCGCTCCACGGCCGTAGTCTTTGCCGGCGAGAAGAAACCGGCGCTAAGCCCGGCGGGCCAACGGGCTGCAGAGAAGTTAATCGCTACCGCAGAGCATTTGCTCCCGCAAGGGCAGCAAAATTTGTTTGGTGAATGGTCTATCGCCGACACCGACCTGGCGCTAATGCTCAACCGTCTGATCCTGAACGGGGATGAAGTGCCTGAGCGGCTGAAAGAGTATGCGAGCTTTCAGTGGCAGCGCGCGTCGGTGCAGCTTTGGCTGGCACAGTCGGCCAAAAACGCAGGCTGATAGCGGGCGGGGAATTCGTTATCATTGGCGGATTGTCATTACTGGAGCCAGGGATAAATGAAACTGATGTTTGCTTCGGACCTTCACGGTTCGCTACCCGCTACGGAAAAAGTCCTGGAACGTTTTGCACACAGCGGCGCGAAATGGCTGGTTATTCTGGGCGACTTACTGAATCACGGTCCTCGGAACGCGTTGCCCGAAGGCTATAATCCTCCGGCGGTGGCGCAGTGCCTGAATAGCGTTGCCGATAAGATTATCGCGGTGCGCGGAAACTGCGACAGCGAAGTGGACCAGATGCTGCTCCAGTTTCCGATTACCGCGCCCTGGCAGCAGGTTTTGCTGGCGGAGCAGCGGCTTTTTCTGACCCACGGGCATCTTTATCATCCTGGGCATTTGCCGCCGCTGTCCGCTGGCGATGTTCTGATTTTCGGCCATACGCATCTTCCGGTTGCAGAAAAGCACGAACAGATCTATTTGTTTAATCCAGGCTCTGTCAGCATACCGAAGGGCGGTTTTGAGGCCAGTTACGGGATGCTGGATGATGGTGTTCTGACCGTTCGCACGCTGGAGAGTGATGGGGTTATTGCACAGGTGCGTATTACCCCGTAACGTTGACAGGTTAATCCAATAACGCGCCGTAAGAGCGCCCCTGAATAAGGTTTCCCTGATGGTGGAACAGAGTCATTTTGTCGGCACGGAATGGGTAGATATTGTTAATGAGGACAATGAGGTCATCGCACAGGCAAGCCGCGAGCAAATGCGTGCGCAGCGGCTGCGTCATCGCGCGACCTATATTGTTGTTCACGATGGCATGGGCAAAATTCTGGTGCAGCGTCGCACCGAAATTAAAGACTTCATGCCGGGCATGCTGGATGCTACCGCAGGCGGCGTAGTACAGGCGGATGAACAAATGCTCGAGTCAGCTCGCCGCGAGGCGGAAGAAGAGCTGGGTATTGCCGGCGTGCCGTTCGCGGAACACGGGCAGTTCTACTTCGAAGACGATAGCTGCCGCGTTTGGGGCGGGCTTTTTAGCTGCGTGTCCCACGGGCCTTTCGCGCTGCAGGAAGAAGAAGTCAGCGAAGTGAGCTGGATGTCCCCGGAAGAGATCACCGCGCGCTGTGACGAATTTACCCCTGATTCGCTGAAGGCGCTGGCGCTGTGGATGACCCGCAACGCCAAAAACGAGTCACAAAGCGAAGAAAGCGAGTAATTGTTGGCCCTCACCCCGATCCTTTTCCAGCCAGGAGGGGACCTGGGTGAGGGAAAATCAGCAGCTCTCCCGCATGCACAGCGATGACGCGATAGTCGGGCTTCTGTCCCATTCTTCTTCGTTAATTCTTGCCAACAGCGCTCGCCCGGCTTCAATCCCAATCTTACGATGCGGTACCGCAATGGTGGTCAGCGCGGGCTGGCACACGCGGCTCACGTCGCTGTCGCCAAACCCGACGATGGCTAAGTCGTCAGGCACTTTGATGCGCCTGCGCTGGCATTCGTACAGCGCGCCGCAGGCCAGCTCATCCGACACGCAAACCAGCGCATCCAGCTCCGGCCAGGCCAGCAAAAACTCGGGTAGCTGTGCGGCCCCGGTGGAGAAATTCGGCGGCGCGGCAGCGTTGATCACCCTGTTGGGCGACATATGGTGGCGCAGCATCGCTTTGTACCAGCCTTGAAGGTGCTGCTGGAAAATCCACTGTTCCTGGTTCGCGCACAGTAGCCCGATATTCTGATAGCCTCGGTGGATGAGCATTTCCGTCAGTTCAAACATGGCGGCGACGTTATCAATGCCGATGTTCATGTCCAGCGGATCGGCGCGGGTGGCACCGATTTCGAGCACAGGAATGCTGGCGTGTTTTAGCCAGCCTCGCACCGTGTCGCTGTGTTCCACGCTCAGTAGGATCGCCGCGGCAATATTGGACGCCAGTAGGGTTTCCAGCAGCTTCTCCTCCTGCTCCAGCCGGTGCTGAGATTCTGCCAGGACTATCTGATACCCCGCAGGCTGCAGCACCTGCTGCAGGCCGGCAAACATTTCACTGCAGCCGGATTCTGCCAGGCTTGGGACCACCATTGCAATGGTGTACGAGGAGGCGGAGGCCAGCGCGCTTGCCGCCAGGTTGGGCATATAACCCAGCTCGGAAACCGCCGCTTCGATTTTTTCGCGTAATTTGTCGGAAACCTGCTCCGGGGTTCTTAGCGCTCGCGAAACGGTCATAGTACCGACTCCGGCGAGCTGAGCCACATCTGCAAGCGTCACCTTACCGGTACTTCGCCGCTTTCGGGTTATGGACATTGTGATTCCTGATTCTCGACCTGAAAAACGCCAGGCTGACGTTGGCCCCTGAAAACGAAGGGGAAATATCGCTCAAGTATACGCCTGAAATCGTGCGCCTAAATGCGATTTAACACAATGATTGCAATTTGATAGCGCTATCACAAAATCGAGTGATAGTTATTGGTAGCGCTATCTTTGTGATATCAATCACAGTTAAACCCAGGGCCGTTGAATAAAGTTTGCCCATCATCAATGTCGATTTCGAGAGGTTATCGTGCTCAACCAATGGCTGCATCCGCAGACTATTCAGCTTCAGGACGAGGTCGCAAACTGGCAGCAGGCGCTGGAGATTAGCGCCCGGCCGCTGCTGGACGCGGGGATTATTGCGCCCCATTACCTGACGGCCATTATGCAGCAGCACCAAAAGCTTGGGCCGTACTATGTGCTGGCACCGGGCCTGGCGATGCCGCATGCGCGTCCGGAAGAGGGCGCGACCGGGCTTGGCCTGTCGCTGCTGAAGCTGAAGCGGGGCGTGAGCTTTCATTCTGAGGGGAACGACCCGGTGGACGTCATTATTATGCTGGCGGCCCCGGACAGCCATAGCCATATTGAAATGATTTCTGCGCTCGCTGAGCTATTTTCCAGCGACGAGGACATGGCGTTACTGCATCAGGCCAATAACCTGGAGGAAATACAAAAAATCATTAATCGATTCTAATTTTTTAATTTAACACCATAGGTTTTTACGTTGCATTGAAAAATGCGATGCGCTCTTACTCTACTAAAAATATAAGGTACACAAAATGAAGATAATGGCAATCTGCGGTTCCGGCCTCGGCAGTAGTTTTATGGTCGAAATGAATATTAAAAAGGTGCTTAAAAAACTCAATATTGAGGCAGAGGTTGAACACTCGGATTTATCTTCCGCCACGCCGGACGCGGCGGATGTGTTTGTGATGGCGAAAGATATTGCCGCCAGCGCGCGCCTGCCGGATAGCCAACTGGTGGTGATCAACAACATCATCGATATCAATGAGCTGGAAAATAAGCTGAGCGCTTATTTCGCCGGTCGTTAATCATAATAATAAGCGGAGGCGGATATGTTTATCCTTGGCACGCTGAATTTTATTGTTGATATTCTGAAGGTCCCGGCCATTCTCGTCGGGCTGATAGCCTTAATTGGTCTGGTAGCGCAAAAGAAGTCATTTTCTGATGTGGTGAAAGGCTCAATTAAAACCGTATTAGGTTTTATTGTTTTGGGCGGCGGTGCCACCGTATTAGTGGGGTCTTTGAATCCACTGGGCGGTATGTTTGAGCACGCCTTTAATATCCAGGGTATTATTCCGAATAATGAAGCGATTGTTTCTATCGCACTGGAGAAATACGGGGCATCCACGGCGCTGATCATGGCCTTCGGGATGGTGGCGAACATCATTGTGGCTCGCTTTACCCGCCTGAAGTACATCTTCCTGACCGGGCACCACACATTCTACATGGCGTGCATGATAAGCGTCATCCTGACCGTGGCGGGCTTTGAAGGCGTGGCGCTGGTGTTCACCGGGTCGCTGATCCTCGGGCTGATCATGGCGTTCTTCCCGGCCATTGCGCAGCGCTATATGCGCCGCATCACCGGCACCGATGATATCGGCTTTGGCCACTTCGGTACGCTGGGTTACGTCCTGTCCGGCTGGATCGGCAGCAAGTGCGGGAAAGGTTCGCGCTCAACGGAAGAGATGAACCTGCCGAAGAACCTCAGCTTCCTGCGTGACAGTTCAATCTCCATCTCCCTGACCATGATTGTCATCTACATGATCCTCGCGATTTGTGCAGGCCAGGCTTATGTAGAAGAGAAACTCAGCGGCGGCCAGAACTTCCTGGTTTACTCCATTATTCAGGCGATTACCTTTGCGGCCGGGGTGTTCATCATCCTGCAGGGCGTGCGCTTGATTCTGGCGGAAATCGTCCCGGCGTTTACCGGTTTCTCTGAGAAGCTGGTACCTAATGCACGTCCGGCGCTGGACTGCCCGGTGGTTTACCCTTATGCGCCGAATGCCGTGCTGGTGGGCTTTCTGTTCAGCTTCCTCGGCGGCCTGGTGGGCTTGTTCCTTTTAGGGCAGATGAAGCTGGTGCTGATTTTGCCGGGCGTGGTGCCTCACTTCTTTACCGGGGCGACAGCGGGCGTGTTTGGTAACGCTACTGGCGGCCGTCGCGGCGCGATGGTGGGGGCTTTTGCCAACGGGCTGCTGATCACCTTCCTGCCGGTCTTGCTGCTGCCTGTTCTGGGCGCGCTGGGCTTCGCCAACACAACCTTCTCCGACGCTGATTTTGGCGTGGTGGGGATTATCCTCGGCAACCTTGCACGCTTCCTGTCACCTGCGGCGATTACCGCAGTAGTGGTCGCCGTGTTTGCGGTACTGGTCGGGTTCAACTATCTGGGCAAAGGAAAAGGCACTCCTGCCGTACATACAGAAGACAAGACGGGGGCTAAATAATGAATGAACTGGCTGACGTCACGCGGTTTGCGCGCGACATCCGGGTAGAGACGCTGAAAGCGCTCACCCAACTGGGGTTTGGCCATTACGGCGGCAGCATGTCGGTGGTCGAGACGCTGGCGGTGCTGTACGGCGACGTGATGAATATCGATCCGGGCGACCCTGACTGGGCTGAACGCGACTACTTTGTGCTGTCGAAGGGGCATGCTGGCCCGGCGCTGTACAGCACGCTGGCGCTGAAAGGGTATTTTCCTGTGGAGCAGTTGGCCACGCTAAACCAGAACGGTACCAGCCTGCCCAGCCACCCCGATCGGCTGAAAACGCGCGGTGTGGATGCGACCACAGGTTCGTTAGGGCAAGGGATTTCGATTGCTGCCGGCATGGCGCTGTCCCACAAACTGGCGCAGCGTCGCAACCGGGTCTTCAGCATTGTCGGCGACGGCGAGTTGAACGAGGGGCAGTGCTGGGAGGCTTTCCAGTTTATTGCTCATCACCGTCTTAACAATCTGACGGTGTTTGTGGACTGGAACAAACAGCAGCTGGACGGCGAGCTGGACGAAATCATCTGTGCTTTCGATCTGGCAGAGAAGTTTAGCGCCTTCGGGTTTGACGTGGTGCAGGTGAAAGGCGATGACATTCCCGGTTTGCTGGCGGCGGTGAAACCCGTTCGCAGCGGCGAACAGCGCCCTTTGCTGGTGATCCTCGACAGCATTAAAGGGCAGGGGGTGCCGTACCTTGAGCAACTGGGGAACTCCCACCATCTCCGCCTGACGGAGCAGTCAAAACAGGCGCTGGAGCAGGCCATCGCGCAACTGGAGGCGGCACATGATTAAGGTAAGTCAGAGCGGCGGCCAGGACGCCGTAGAAATGCGTAAAGTCTACGCTGGGTTTGTTCAGCAGCAGATTGGCGAAGGCAGCGGGATCATCGCGCTGGAAGCTGACCTGATGAGTTCGATGGCGATGGATGGCGTGCAGCGAGATAACCCGCAGCATGTGATTAACTGCGGCATCATGGAAGCCAACGTGATTGGCGTGGCGGCCGGGCTTTCGCTGACCGGCCGCAAGCCGTTCGTCCACACCTTTACCGCCTTCGCCAGCCGCCGCTGCTTTGACCAGCTGTTTATGTCGCTGGATTACCAGCGGAATAACGTCAAGGTGATTGCTTCCGACGCCGGGGTGACGGCCTGCCATAACGGTGGAACCCATATGTCGTTTGAAGATATGGGCATTGTTCGCGGGCTGGCGCATTCTGTTGTGCTGGAAGTGACTGATGCGGTGATGTTTAAAGACATTCTGCGTCAGTTGATCGAGCTGGAAGGCTTCTACTGGGTGCGGACTATTCGCAAGCAGGCGGCGACGGTTTATGAGGCAGGTTCAACCTTCACCATCGGCAAAGGTAATGTGTTGCGTGAGGGAACGGATATCACGCTAATCGCCAACGGAATTATGGTTGCGGAAGCGCTGAAAGCGGCTCAGCAGCTGGAGCAGGAAGGGGTTAGTGCGGCGGTCATCGACATGTTTACCCTCAAGCCTATCGACCGCATGCTGGTGAAGAACTACGCCGAAAAAACCGGCCGAATTGTGACCTGTGAAAACCACAGTATTCACAACGGGCTGGGCTCAGCGGTGGCGGAAGTGCTGGTGGAAACCTGCCCGGTGCCGATGCGCAGAGTGGGCGTGAAGGAGCGTTACGGCCAGGTCGGGACTCAGGACTTCCTGCAGCAGGAGTATGGCCTGACGGCGGCAGATATCGTGCAGGCGGCGAAAGAGCTGCTGTAGCGGTTAAAGGTGACAGAAAAAGAAAAGGCAGCCAGATGGCTGCCTTTTTTGCGTCTCAGTGAGCTTACGCTTGCTGAGCGGACTGAATCGCGGTCAGCGCGATGGTGTAGACGATATCGTCCACCAGCGCGCCACGGGACAGATCGTTAACCGGCTTGCGCATACCCTGCAGCATTGGCCCGATGGAGATCAGGTCTGCAGAACGCTGTACCGCTTTGTAGGTGGTGTTCCCGGTGTTCAGGTCAGGGAAGATGAACACGGTCGCACGGCCCGCAACAGGAGAGTTTGGTGCCTTAGACTTAGCCACGTCAGCCATAACCGCAGCGTCGTACTGCAGTGGACCGTCGATGACCAGATCAGGGCGTTTTTCCTGAGCGATACGGGTGGCTTCACGCACTTTCTCAACGTCGCTACCCGCGCCGGAGTTACCGGTGGAGTAGGAGAGCATTGCGACGCGTGGGTCGATACCGAAAGCGGCAGCGGAGTCAGCGGACTGAATCGCGATTTCTGCCAGCTGTTCTGCGGTTGGATCCGGGTTGATCGCGCAGTCGCCGTAAACGTAAACCTGTTCAGGCAGCAGCATGAAGAACACGGAAGAGACCAGAGAACTGCCCGGTGCGGTTTTGATCAGCTGCAGCGGTGGACGGATGGTGTTGGCAGTGGTGTGAACCGCGCCGGAAACCAGGCCGTCAACTTCGTCCTGCTCGAGCATCAGGGTGCCCAGCACAACGTTGTCTTCCAGCTGCTCGCGGGCAACGGCTTCGGTCATGCCTTTGCTCTTACGCAGCTCAACCAGGCGGGCAACGTAGCTTTCGCGAACCACTTCTGGATCAACGATTTCGATGCCTGCACCCAGCTCAACGCCCTGCGCCGCAGCAACACGGGTGATTTCATCCGGGTTACCCAACAGAACACAGGTAGCGATACCGCGCTCAGCACAGATGGCTGCCGCTTTAACGGTACGCGGTTCGTCGCCTTCCGGCAGCACGACGCGTTTACCGGCTTTACGAGCCAGTTCGGTCAGCTGGTAACGGAACGCTGGAGGAGACAGACGACGGCTGCGCTCGGAGGTCGCGGTCAGGGATTCGATCCAGTTAGCATCGATGTGGCTGGCCACATATTCCTGCACTTTTTCGATACGCTGATGGTCGTCGGTTGGGACTTCCAGGTTGAAGCTCTGCAGGCTCAGAGAGGTCTGCCAGGTGTTGGTTTCAACCATGAACAGCGGCAGGCCGGTAGCAAAAGCACGTTCGCACAGCTTGCTGATGCGAGGGTCCATTTCGTAACCACCGGTCAGCAGGATAGCGCCGATTTCCACGCCATTCATGGCGGCCAGGCAGGCAGCAACCAGCACATCCGGGCGATCTGCGGAGGTAACCAGCAGAGAGCCAGGGCGGAAGTGTTCCAGCATGTGCGGAATGCTGCGCGCACAGAAGGTAACGGACTTCACGCGGCGGGTGTTGATGTCGCCTTCGTTAACGATGGTCGCGTTCAGGTGGCGAGCCATGTCGATTGCGCGGGTGGCAATCAGCTCGAAGCTCCACGGCACGCAGCCCAGAACCGGCAGCGGGCTGTCGGCAAACAGCAGCTTAGGATCGATGTTCGCGATGCTTGCTTTGCTGGAATCGTCGAAGATTTCAGACAGATCGGGACGGGTGCGGCCTTGCTCATCAACCGGGGCGTTCAGCTTGTTGATGATGACGCCGGTGATGTTGGTGTTCTTGCTGCCGCCGAAGCTGCTGCGGGTCAGTTCGATACGCTCTTTCAGCTGCTCCGGAGAGTCATTGCCCAGAGACATCACGAAGACGATTTCTGCGTTCAGGGTTTTGGCGATTTCATAGTTCAGCGCCTGCGCAAACTGGTGTTTGCGGGTTGGGACCAGGCCTTCAACCAGTACAACTTCAGCATCTTTGCTGCTGTTGTGGTAGTTGGCGATGATCTCTTCCATCAGCACGTCCTGCTGGTTGCTGGACAGCAGAGACTCAACGTGGCTCATGTGCAGCGGCTCAGCGGCCGGGATGGTGGAGTTAGCACGGATGATGCTGGTGGTCTGGTCCGGCGTATCGCCGCCGGTACGCGGCTGGGCGATAGGTTTGAACACGCTCAGGCGAACGCCTTTTTGTTCCATAGCACGGATAACGCCAAGGCTTACGCTGGTAAGGCCGACGCTGGTTCCGGTAGGGATCAGCATAATAGTACGGGACACGGTATAACCTCTTTCGTTTTCGCGAGCAGATATGCTCACTCGACTCAGAAAACAACACCGCCAGCTAAGGCTGGCGGTGAGGGAATCAGGCGGTCAGGCGGGATGCATCCTGAGCGATGACCAGCTCTTCGTTGGTGGTGATAACCACCGCAGGGCGGGTGCCTTCCTTGTTGATGAAGCCAGACTTGCCGAAACGTGCAGCCAGGTTGCGCTCGTGATCAACATCGAAGCCCAGTACGCCCAGTTTGCCCAGGGACAGTTCGCGCACCATCGCGGCGTTTTCACCGATACCGCCGGTGAAGACAACGGCGTCCAGACGACCGTCCATCAGCGCGGCGTAGGAACCGATGTATTTCGCCAGACGGTGGCAGTAAACGTCCATTGCGCGTTTAGCGTCTTCTTTAGTTGCGTAGTTGTCTTCAACGTAACGGCAGTCGCTGGTCACTTCGGTCAGACCCAGCAGGCCGGATTCTTTGGTCAGCATTTTGTTGATGTCTTCTACGCTCATGCCCAGGGCATCGTGCAGGTGGAAGATGATAGCCGGGTCGATGTCGCCGGAGCGGGTACCCATCACCAGACCTTCCAGCGGGGTCAGACCCATGGAGGTATCAACGCATTTGCCGTTACGGATTGCAGAAACGGAACCGCCGTTGCCCAGGTGGCAGGTGATGATGTTCAGTTCATCAACCGGCTTGTTCAGCATTTTTGCGGCTTCCTGAGTCACGTAGAAGTGGCTGGTGCCGTGTGCGCCGTAGCGACGAACGCCGTGCTCTTTGTACAGTTTGTACGGCAGAGCGTAGAGGAAAGATTCTTCCGGCATGGTCTGATGGAACGCGGTGTCGAACACGGCAACGTTTTTATCAGCCAGGTTAGGGAAGGATTTCAGGGCTTCAGCGATACCGATCAGGTGAGCCGGGTTATGCAGCGGTGCAAAAGAGGCTGAATCTTTGATACCCTGAATCACGGAATCATCGATAACTACGGAGCTGGTGTATTTTTCACCGCCGTGTACGATACGGTGACCAATTGCGGTCAGCTGAGCGGACAATTCTGGTTTTTCTGCCAGAATTTTATTAACGATGAAGTTAAGAGCTTCGCTGTGAGCGGCACCTGCACCCAGAGCCGCTTCTTGTTTAGCACCGTCCAGCTTCCACTTGATACGGGCTTCAGGAAGGTGGAAACACTCTGCTAAACCAGAAAGGTACTCTTCACCGTTTACAGCATCGATAATTGCGAATTTCAGGGATGAGCTACCGCAGTTCAGAACCAGTACTAGCTTACTCGACATGGAAGTACCTATTTTTGATACGTGGCTAAAAAAACGTCAGTGAGTCTATCAGCGTAGCGCATGATGACGCGGACATTTATGATTAACGTCATGCCGGAAGCGTTTTTCGGCATGGCGAATAAAATTACTCAGAGTTTACGCCATATTCCTGAAGCTGCAGGTCACGGCGATGTAAAAGAATGTTTGACAGCTTGTGGTTTCCCAACTACGGCCATCAAAGGCCGGCACAGGGTAGCAGATAGCGGCTCGGAAAGACAAAATTTTTTGAACGATGTCATTTAGAGTTGTTGAGTTACAGTATTATTTTATTTTTTATACGTAGAGTTGAGGTATGAGCCATGTCGACACCCCAGAATAGCCATGTAAGCTGGTTTAGCCTGTTCGGACGTGGGCAACACTACTCGAAGACCTGGCCGCTGGATAAGCGTCTGGCGCCGGTATTTATCGAAAACCGCGTGATACGCGCCACCCGCTATGCCATCCGCTTTATGCCGCCGCTGGCGGTATTTACCCTGACGTGGCAAATCGCGTTGGGTGGCCAGCTTGGCCCGGCGGTGGCGACGGCACTCTTTGCCTGTAGCCTGCCGATGCAGGGGCTGTGGTGGCTGGGTAAGCGCTCGGTCACGCCATTACCGCCGTCGACGTTACAGTGGTTTTATGACGTTCGCATGAAGCTTCAGGAAGCCGGGCAGGCGCTGGCACCGGTGGAAGGTAAGCCAGACTATCAGGCGCTGGCGGATGTGCTGAAGCGCGCGTTTAAGCAGTTGGATAAAACTTTCCTGGATGATTTGTAATTACCCTGCGGTTGCGCATATAAAGGAAGGCACACTTTCTTACAGGTTATCCTCGTCGTAACCTGCATTTTTCCATGTACCAAAGGAGCCAGGAAATGGAAATGACTCACGCGCAACGTCTGATTTTATCTAACCAGTATAAGATGATGACGATGATGGACCCGGATAACGCCGAACGCTATCGCCGCCTGCAGACCATCATCGAACGCGGCTATGGCCTGCAAATGCGCGAGCTGGATCGCGAGTTTGGCGAGCTAAAAGAAGAAACATGCCGCATCGTTATCGACATCATGGAAATGTATCACGCGATGCATGTCTCCTGGACCAACCTGAAAGACAGCAAAGAAATCGATGAACGCCGCGTCACCTTTATGGGGTTTGATGCTGCCACCGAAGCCCGCTTCCTAGGCTATGTTCGCTTTATGGTGAATATTGAAGGCCGCTATACCCATTTTGATGCCGGCACCCACGGTTTCAACGCCCAAACCCCAATGTGGGACAAATACCAACGAATGCTGAAAGTGTGGCACGCCTGCCCACGTCAGTATCACTTAAGCGCCAACGAGATTGCGCAGATCATTAACGCCTGAGGAGAGACGCGGAGTGAAGTGTAAAGGTTTCTTGTTTGATTTGGATGGTACGCTGGTTGACTCTCTTCCCGCCGTTGAACGCGCGTGGGTAAACTGGGCAAAGCGTTTTAATATTTCCCCGGAAGAAGTATTAGGCTTCATCCACGGCAAGCAGGCGATTACCTCACTGCGCCACTTTATGGCCGGTGCTTCTGAGGAAGAGATTCAGCAAGAGTTCCTGCGTCTGGAGAAGCTTGAGTCTGAAGATACCGACGGCATTGTCGCGCTGCCGGGAGCTGCGGAGCTGCTGGCGCATCTTAACGAAGCGGGTATTCCGTGGGCCATTGTCACTTCAGGTTCCGTGCCGGTGGCATCCGCTCGTCGCCTGGCCGGTGGGCTGCCAGAACCGGACGTGTTTGTGACGGCGGAACGCGTCGCACGCGGTAAGCCTGAGCCGGATGCCTATTTGCTGGGAGCGCAGCTGCTTGGCCTGGAGCCGGAAGAGTGCGTGGTCGTTGAAGACGCGCCAGCAGGCGTGCTTTCAGGGCTGGCTGCCGGTTGCCACGTGATAGCCGTTAACGCCCCGGCGGATACACCCCGGCTTGAGCACGTGGATTACGTTCTGACGTCCCTCACCGAACTGCTCGTCCAGAAATCCCCGGACGGAGTCGTCGAAGTGTTAAGAAAACACTAATCCCATGATTTAACCCCGCATTTGCGGGGTTTTTTTATGGCATTCTCGTCTACATTCAATTCACCAATATTCAGCCATTCAGGGACTCGTTTTGAATTCGGAACTCATTTGGGTGTTGTCGTTACTGGCGGTTGCCGTTCTGCTGTTCGCCACCGGAAAAATGCGTATGGACGCGGTGGCGTTATTGGTGATTGTCGCTTTTGTGCTCAGCGGAACATTAAGCCTCAGCGAAGCATTTTCCGGCTTTAGCGATCCCAACGTGATTCTGATTGCCGCGCTGTTCATTATTGGCGACGGGCTGGTGCGCACCGGTGTAGCCACCAAGATGGGAAGCTGGCTGGTGGACGTGGCGGGCAGCAGCGAAACCAAAATGCTGGTCCTGCTGATGGTGACGGTGGCCGGGTTGGGGGCATTTATGAGCTCCACCGGCGTGGTGGCGATTTTTATTCCGGTGGTGCTCAGCGTTTCTATGCGCATGAAAATCTCACCTTCCCGGCTGATGATGCCGCTCAGTTTTGCCGGGCTGATAAGCGGCATGATGACGCTGGTTGCGACGCCGCCTAACCTGGTGATCAACAGCGAACTGCTTCGTGAAGGGCTGGAGGGGTTCCAGTTCTTTAGCGTGACGCCGATTGGCCTGGCGGTGCTGGTGCTGGGCATTCTTTATATGCTGGTGGCGCGTTTTGCGCTCAAAGGCCAGGGCGAAGAGGCAGGCAAAGAGAGCTGGAAGCGCCGTTCATTTCGCGATCTGATAAAAGAATATCGCCTGACCGGGCGGGCTCGCCGGTTGGCTATTCGTCCTGGATCACCGATGGTTGGCCATCGTCTGGACGATTTAAAGCTACGTGAACGCTACGGCGCGAACGTGATTGGCCTGGAGCGCTGGCGCCGCTTTCGGCGCGTTATTGTCAACGTGACCGGCGGTACGGAATTCCGCGCCCGCGATGTACTGCTGATTGACATGTCGGCCTCAGAGGTTGATTTGCGAGAGTTTTGCGGGGAGCAAATGCTGGAGCCAATGATCCTGCGGGGGGAGTATTTTTCCGATCAGGCGCTGGATGTGGGGATGGCAGAAGTTTCTCTGCTGCCAGAGTCAGGGCTTAGCGGGCAGACTTTGCGAGAAATGGCTTTCCGAACCCGCTACGGCCTTAACGTTGTTGGCCTGCGGCGGGCGGGTGAAGCCATGGAGGGATTGCTGGTGGATGAACCTATCCAGTTGGGCGACATTATGCTGGTGGTTGGTGACTGGAAGCTGATCAACCAGCTTTCACAGCAGAACCGTGATTTCCTGGTGCTGAGTCTGCCTGTGGAAGAGCAGGATGCCTCCCCGGCCCACAGCCAGGCACCTCATGCGATTTTCTGCCTGGCGCTGATGGTGGCGCTGATGCTGACCGACGAAATACCCAATCCAATCGCCGCGATTATCGCCTGTTTGTTGATGGGCAAATTCCGCTGTATTGATATGGAAAGTGCCTATAAGGCGATTCACTGGCCGAGCATTATTCTGATTGTCGGGATGATGCCTTTCGCTTTAGCGCTGCAGAAAACCGGCGGGGTGGATCTGATCGTTCATGGGCTGATGGAGTTTGGCGGTGGCTACGGCCCATATATCATGCTGGTGTGCCTGTTTGTGATGTGTGCGGCTATCGGGTTATTTATTTCTAATACCGCCACGGCAGTATTGATGGCGCCTATTGCGTTGGCTGCGGCTAAATCAATGGGGGTGTCGCCGTATCCGTTTGCGATGATTGTGGCGATGGCGGCTTCTGCGGCGTTTATGACGCCAGTCTCTTCGCCAGTGAACACGCTGGTGCTGGGGCCAGGAAACTATAAGTTCAGCGACTTCGTGAAGCTCGGCGTGCCGTTTACGGTCATTGTGATGATCGTGAGCGTGGTGATGGTACCGATGTTATTCCCGTTCTGATATTTACCCTCATCCCGGCCTCCTCCCTGTAAGGGAGAAGGGGAAAACATTATCCTGATTTCGCTTCGGCAGATGGACGTGTTTAAAGCGGCGAATCCTGGCTGATTTCATCCAGCGAAAGCTGGAAGCTTGGCACAAAGACCTGCATAAAATAATCCATTTCCGGGCTGTGGCGGTCGGCCAGCGTTTTTTCCAGGCGACTTTTCGCCAGCAGAAACTCGTTGTTCCCGGCCGACAGCTCCTCCAGGCATTTCAGATAAGCGCATAACGCATCGGCCTGCTTCACCAGCGCTTTCTCTTCTTCACTGTAGCTGTGCTCATCAATCAACGGCGCCCAGATATCACGCAGCTCTTCCGGCACCATTTCGATCAGTTTTTGCTGCGCAATCTTTTCAATGGCTTTGTATTCATGGGCAATTTGCGAGTTGAAGTATTTTACCGGCGTGGGGAGATCCCCGGTCAGCACCTCGCTGGCGTCGTGATACATCGCCAGCAGCGCAATACGTTCGGCATTTACGTTGCCGTTAAACTTGCGATTTTTGATAGCGGCAAGGGCGTGGGCAACCATGGCGACCTGCAGGCTGTGTTCAGACACGTTCTCGGTGCGGACATTCCGCATTAGTGGCCAGCGGCTAATCAGTTTCAGGCGGGAGAGGTGGGCAAAGAAATGGCTCTGACTCATGACGTTCTCGCGGTAACAACTTGGTGACGTCATTGTGAGGGGAGAAAGGGGGCATTGCAAATGCCCCCGAACGGCTTACTGATGGTAGTGTCCGAGGAAACGTCCCAGCTTAGCTATCGACATTTCCAGATCATCAATGCGTGGCAGAGTGACAATACGCACGTGATCCGGCCACGGCCAGTTAAATGCCGTACCCTGAACCAGCAGAACCTTTTCCTGCAGCAGGAAGTCCAGCACCATTTTCTGGTCGTCATGAATATTGAAGCGCTTTGCGTCAATTTTCGGGAACATGTACAGCGCCCCACGAGGCTTAACGCAGGAGACGCCAGGAATTTCGTTGATCAGCTCCCAGGCACGATTACGCTGTTCGTACAGACGGCCACCAGGCACGATAAACTCGCTAATGCTTTGGTATCCTCCCAGCGCTGTCTGGATAGCATGTTGGGCAGGGACGTTGGCGCACAGGCGCATAGAGGCTAACATTTCCAGACCTTCAATATAGCCTTTAGCGTGTTTCTTCGGCCCGTTGAGCACCATCCAACCCTGACGGAAACCGGCCACGCGATAGGTTTTTGACAGGCCGTTGAAGGTGATGGTTAACAGATCCGGTGCCAGGGCTGCGATCGAGTGATGCTCGGCATCGTCATAAAGGATTTTGTCGTAAATCTCATCGGCAAAGATGATCAGATTATGCTGGCGTGCAATCTCGACAATCTCTAACAGCAACTCTTTGGAGTAAACGGCGCCGGTAGGGTTGTTTGGGTTAATAATCACAATGCCACGCGTGCGTGGGGTGATTTTAGCGCGGATATCGTCGAGGTCCGGGAACCAGTCAGAACTCTCATCACACAGATAATGCACGGCTTTGCCGCTGGACAAAGAAACGGCAGCTGTCCAAAGCGGGTAGTCCGGCGCGGGAACCAGCATTTCGTCACCGCTGTTTAGCAGCGCCTGCATCGACTGGACGATCAGTTCGGAAACGCCGTTCCCGATATAAATATCTTCCGTAGTCACATCCCGCATCCCACGAGCCTGATAATGCTGCATGATTGCTTTACGGGCAGAGAAAAGCCCTTTGGAGTCGCAATATCCCTGGGCGGTTGGAAGATTACGGATCACATCAACAAGGATTTCATCCGGCGCTTCGAAACCGAACGGCGCGGGGTTGCCGATGTTGAGCTTAAGCACTTTGTTGCCTTCTTCTTCAAGGCGTTTTGCCTCTTTGAGTACCGGGCCACGGATGTCATAACAGACATTATCAAGTTTGCTGGATTTTTCGATGGGGGACATGAAGCTTCGACCTTTGTTGTTAATTTCGCGTCCTGCCGTGGAAGCGCACCGCCACAATGTACTCCTGCTTAAGCGAGATTTGAAGGATGGGGCCTGAAGAAATGCAATTTATCTTTACAGCACAATGTATAAGCACGGAATGCGATTTAAAAATACTGATGGTTAAAAAAACTATGAATTTTAGTTATTGTGGTTTTATTGGCTAATTATATCGCCGTGATGCAAAGGTATTCACTGCTTCTTGCTCACTGCGGAGGGAGAGGTGCTGCCGACGTAAATGCGTTGTCGCTAAACATAAGTAAAAATTAATATTCATGCCTGAAACATTAAGGGATTAATGAAAAGGTAGTTAAAGAGATGTATATCAAAAGATTGGTCAATGTAATAGATAAATACCTCGGCAATAATTAAGTGTCTTTTATTATAGTGTGTGGCTGACTTCAAAAAACGTTGTAAATAATCAACAGAGTGGAAACCACAAAAAGAGAATAAGATCAGATAATTCGCAATAAGTGTTATAAAACATCATGTTTTACTGTAAGATACACTACGAAAAATGGTAGGTTTTGGATGCCAGTAGCTGTGCCAACGACATGGCTTTGCCGGAAAATTAAAATATTTCCATTATTATTCAGCTGGTTGTGTGTTTTGGCCGGTTTAAGCCTGCCGCTGCACTCCAGCCCGTTAAATAATCATATAAAAGCTTATTAAAAGTCGTTTTTTGAAGCTGACTTACCTTTCTAACGCAGTTTTAAAATAGTCGACTGGTACGATGAGTTGGTGGTTTTTTTCTTATCCTGACCTGCTTAATATCCCGTTTGGGTGTGTTTTAGATTATTGGGACATGCCGGGGAATACAAAAATAACAAACAGAACCGTCGCTAACGTATGCGGCCAAGACTACCGGAGACATTCGGTAAAAGGAATTGCTTTATCTCTTTGATAAATCATAGCAATACAACCAGGGCAGACTCGAAAGAGCAACCTATTAGTGAATAAATTATGATTAACGCAAATCGTCCGATACTGAACCTCGACCTCGATCTGCTGAGGACATTCGTTGCGGTCGCCGATCTCAATACCTTTGCGGCAGCGGCAGCGGCAGTGTGCCGTACTCAATCCGCTGTAAGCCAACAGATGCAGCGCCTCGAGCAATTAGTTGGGAAAGAGCTTTTTGCCCGACATGGCCGCAATAAACTGCTCACCGAGCACGGCATTCAACTGCTGGGCTATGCGCGTAAAATCCTACGCTTTAATGATGAAGCGTGCTCTTCGCTGATGTTTAACAACCTGCAAGGGTCGCTTACCCTTGGCGCCTCCGATGAAACGGCGGACACCATCCTGCCGTTCCTGTTAAACCGCATCAGTTCGGTTTACCCCAAGCTTGCGCTGGATGTCAGGGTCAAACGCAACCCCTTTATGATCGAAATGCTTAATCAGCATGAGGTCGATTTGGTGGTGACGACATCAAACCCTTCTAACTTTGATGCCATTGTCCTGCGAACCTCGCCTACGCTGTGGTACTGCGCCGCCGATTATGTCTTTCAAAGTGGGGAAGCGCTGCCGCTGGTGATGCTGGACGATCCAAGCCCGTACCGCGATATGATGCTCGAACATCTTGATGCCAGCCAGACGCCATGGCGTATTTCTTATGTCGCCTCTACGCTTGCCGCGGTCAGGGCCGCCGTAAAAGCGGGATTAGGCGTAACGGCCAGGCCGGTTGAAATGATGAGTCCGGAACTTCGTGTCCTGGGGGCGTCAGAAGGACTGCCTATTTTACCTGAAACCCAATATCTGCTGTGTAAAAACCCCGAAAGTGGTAATGAGCTGGCGCAAGCGATCTTCAGTGCGCTGGCGACGCCGGAAAACCCATACCGTTATAGCACCGTGGGAAGTGAAGGGGACGACACGCTGCTGGTTGAAGGGGATTTTGAGTAGCTGCAGGTCGACTAGTTAGTAACAAAATATTAAAGATACAAAATGGGTCGTTGGTGGTTTTTTTTACGCCAACGGCCCATTTTTTATACCTGATTTTCATTAAATCACGTGGGTGCTCATCTTTTCTAACAAATTCAATATATTGGTTGCATGTTTATTTTCGCTCGTTTTATGCGCAAAAACTTCATGCAAAGGCCAGGTAATGTTAAAAAACGCATAACAATGTTGCTTCTTTTTGAAGTGGATTAACAAAAGCGTGTCTCAGATCAAGAAAATACTCCCTCTTGGGGGGAGGAATAGTTGTAATTTCCTGCCAAAATATAGGGGCTGTTTATTTTTTCACACGGAACGGACACGATTCACCCTCATCTAAATCTGGTCTTTACGCGAGTGTTGATGAGTTTTAACGCATTAAATGTTAATGAATTGCTGTCGGTGTAAATTAATGTGTGGATACTTTTGTTAAAGTTGACAAAAGGTTATAGAAAGGAGTAAAAAACCCCATCAATTGGCTGCCTACGTATTATTTCCGGTAGTTATTGTACGGTTGATTGTTCCTCCCCATGAATCGATGTGGCGTTCATCTGCCAACAAGAGCAGAGACTTTGGCGCCACTTTTGATGAGTAAGCAATGAGTATGTCAACATCCACTGAAGTTATCGCTCATCACTGGGCGTTCGCTGTCTTTCTTATTGTCGCCGTTGGCCTGTGTTGTTTGATGCTTGTCGGGGGCTGGTTCCTTGGCGGACGAGCTAAGGCACGGCACAAAAACACCCCCTTCGAGTCGGGCATCGACTCCGTTGGTACGGCGCGTCTACGTCTCTCCGCCAAGTTTTACCTGGTCGCCATGTTCTTCGTTATTTTTGACGTGGAAGCCTTGTATCTCTACGCGTGGTCAACTTCTATCCGTGAAAGCGGCTGGATTGGCTTCGTCGAGGCCGCAATTTTCATTTTAGTGCTACTGGCTGGTCTGGTTTATCTGGTGCGCGTTGGCGCTCTGGATTGGACTCCTGCGCGTTCGCGTCGTGAGAAAATCAACCCGGAAACAGACAGTCTCACTAACCGTCATACGCAGTAATAGCGAGGCAATAAGATGGACTATACGCTCACCCGCATAGACCCCAACGGTGAGAATGACCGTTACCCCCTGCAAAAGCAGGAGATCGTAACCGATCCCCTCGAACAAGAGATTAACCGCAGCGTTTACATGGGCAAGCTCGAGCATGCTATGCACGATGTGGTGAACTGGGGTCGCAAAAACTCAATCTGGCCATACAACTTTGGCCTTTCCTGCTGCTATGTAGAGATGGTGACCTCGTTTACCGCTGTACATGACGTGGCGCGTTTCGGTGCAGAAGTTTTACGTGCTTCTCCTCGTCAGGCTGACCTGATGGTGGTGGCCGGTACCTGCTTCACCAAAATGGCTCCGGTAATTCAGCGCCTTTACGATCAGATGCTGGAGCCTAAATGGGTCATTTCCATGGGCGCCTGCGCTAACTCTGGCGGCATGTACGACATCTATTCCGTTGTGCAAGGTGTCGATAAATTTATCCCGGTTGATGTGTACATCCCAGGTTGCCCGCCGCGTCCGGAGGCTTACATGCAGGCGTTGATGCTGTTGCAGGAGTCTATCGGTAAAGAGCGTCGCCCGCTGTCGTGGGTCGTTGGCGATCAGGGCGTTTACCGCGCCAACATGCAGTCCGAGCGTGAGCGTAAGCGCGGCGAGCGTATCGCGGTCACCAACCTGCGGACGCCGGACGAGATTTAATTAGCGCCTGCGGTCAGTGAGCGTCTTTGTATATCAATAATATAAAAACAAAGACACTGAACGCAGTCACCACAGAACCATTTGCAATGGTGAGAACTATGACCGATTTAACCGCGCAAGACGCCGCTATGCCAGCCTGGCAGACAAGGGATCACCTGGATGATCCGGTCATTGGCGAATTGCGTAACCGTTTTGGGCCGGATGCCTTTACCGTTCAGCCAACCCGCACCGGGGTGCCCGTCGTTTGGGTTAAGCGTGAACAGTTACTGGAAGTGGTCGATTTCCTTAAGAAATCACCAAAACCCTACGTTATGCTGTTCGACCTGCATGGCATGGATGAGCGTCTACGCACACACCGCAACGGTTTACCGGCTGCGGATTTTTCCGTTTTCTACCACCTGATTTCCATTGAACGCAATCGCGATATCATGCTCAAGGTGGCGTTGTCTGAAAACGATCTCAACCTGCCGACGCTGACCAAACTCTTCCCGAACGCCAACTGGTATGAGCGTGAAACCTGGGAGATGTTTGGCATCACCTTTAATGGTCACCCGCACCTGACGCGCATCATGATGCCGCCGACCTGGGAAGGCCACCCGCTGCGTAAAGACTACCCGGCGCGCGCCACCGAATTCGATCCGTTTATCCTGACTAAACAGAAAGAAGATCTGGAAATGGAAGCGCTGACCTTCAAGCCTGAAGAGTGGGGCATGAAGCGCAGCAGCGAACATGAAGACTTCATGTTCCTGAACCTGGGGCCGAACCACCCCTCCGCGCACGGTGCTTTCCGTATCATCCTGCAGCTGGACGGCGAAGAGATCGTCGACTGCGTACCGGATATCGGCTACCACCATCGTGGTGCTGAGAAGATGGGTGAGCGTCAGTCCTGGCACAGCTACATTCCGTATACCGACCGTATTGAGTACCTCGGCGGTTGCGTCAACGAAATGCCTTACGTGCTGGCGGTTGAAAAGCTGGCTGGCATCGTCGTGCCGGAACGCGTTGAAGTTATCCGCGTTATGCTCTCTGAGCTGTTCCGTATCAACAGCCACCTGCTGTACATCTCCACCTTTATTCAGGACGTAGGCGCCATGACGCCGGTCTTCTTCGCGTTTACCGATCGTCAGAAAATCTACGATCTGGTGGAAGCGATTACCGGTTTCCGTATGCACCCGGCCTGGTTCCGTATTGGCGGTGTTGCACACGACCTGCCGAAGGGCTGGGAACGCCTGCTGAAAGAGTTCCTGGAGTGGATGCCGAAGCGCCTGGATTCTTATGAGAAAGCCGCGCTGCGCAACACCATTCTGAAAGGCCGTTCCCAGGGCGTTGCAGCCTATACCGCGAAAGAAGCGCTGGAGTGGGGCACCACCGGTGCTGGCCTGCGCGCCACCGGTATCGACTTCGACGTGCGTAAGGCTCGTCCTTACTCCGGCTACCAGAACTTCGATTTCGAAGTCCCGGTTGGCGGTGGCATCAGCGACTGCTACACCCGCGTTATGCTGAAAGTTGAAGAGCTGCGCCAGAGTCTGCGCATCCTTGAGCAGTGTCTGAAAAATATGCCAGCCGGCCCGTTCAAAGCGGATCATCCGCTGACTACGCCGCCGCCGAAAGAGCGCACGCTGCAGCATATCGAAACCCTGATCACTCACTTCCTGCAGGTTTCCTGGGGCCCGGTCATGCCGGCCAATGAATCCTTCCAGATGATTGAGGCAACGAAAGGGATTAACAGTTACTACCTGACCAGCGACGCTAGCACCATGAGCTATCGTACCCGTATCCGTACCCCGAGCTTTGCGCACCTGCAGCAAATTCCGGCGGCGATCCGCGGCAGCCTGGTTTCTGACCTGATTGTCTATCTGGGTAGTATCGATTTTGTAATGTCTGATGTGGATCGCTAACTATGCACGATAACCAACAAAACCAGGCTGAAGCTTTTGAGCTGAGTGCGGCAGAGCGTGAGGCGATTGAGCACGAGAAACACCATTACGAAGATGCCCGTGCGGCCTCTATCGAAGCGCTGAAAATCGTTCAGAAACAGCGCGGTTGGGTGCCAGATGGTGCCATCTACGCGATTGCTGACGTGCTGGGTATCCCGGCGAGCGATGTAGAAGGTGTGGCCACTTTCTATAGCCAAATATTCCGCCAGCCGGTTGGCCGCCACGTGATTCGCTACTGCGACAGCGTGGTTTGCCATATCACCGGTTACCAGGGTATTCAGTCGGCTATCGAAGCCAAACTGAACATCAAGCCGGGCCAGACTACGTTTGACGGCCGCTTTACCCTGCTGCCAACCTGCTGCCTGGGGAACTGCGACAAGGGGCCGACCATGATGATTGATGAGGACACTCACAGCCATCTGACGCCGGAAGCCATCCCTGACTTGCTGGAGCAGTATAAATGAAGACGATTATTCGTACTGCCGAAACCCATCCGCTGACCTGGCGTCTGCGCGATGACAAACAGCCGGTCTGGCTTGACGAATACCGTAGCAAAAACGGCTATGAAGGCGCGCGTAAAGCGCTGACCGGCATGGCGCCAGATGAAATCGTGACTGCGGTAAAAGACGCTGGCCTGAAAGGGCGCGGCGGCGCGGGCTTTTCCACCGGTTTGAAGTGGAGCCTGATGCCGAAAGACGAGTCCATGAACATCCGTTACCTGCTGTGTAACGCCGATGAAATGGAGCCAGGCACCTATAAAGACCGCCTGCTGATGGAGCAACTGCCTCACCTGCTGGTGGAAGGCATGCTGATTTCCGCTTTTGCGCTGAAAGCATACCGTGGATACATCTTCCTGCGTGGTGAGTACATCGAGGCGGCAGACCACCTGCGTCGCGCGATTGCCGAAGCCACCGAAGCGGGCCTGCTGGGTAAGAACATCCTGGGTTCCGGTTTCGATTTCGAACTGTTCGTACACACCGGAGCCGGGCGTTATATCTGCGGGGAAGAAACCGCGCTGATTAACTCCCTGGAAGGCCGTCGTGCGAACCCACGTTCTAAGCCACCGTTCCCGGCATCAAGCGGCGTTTGGGGTAAACCGACCTGTGTAAACAACGTCGAAACCCTGTGTAACGTCCCGGCTATTCTGGCTAACGGCGTGGAGTGGTATCAGGGCATTGGCGGCGGCATGAGTAAAGATGCCGGCACCAAACTGATGGGCTTCTCTGGCCGCGTGAAAAACCCTGGCGTCTGGGAATTGCCGTTCGGCACAACCGCTCGCGAAATCCTGGAAGAATACGCCGGCGGCATGCGTGATGGCCTGAAGTTTAAAGCCTGGCAGCCGGGTGGGGCGGGGACCGACTTCCTGACGGAAGCTCATCTCGACCTGCCGATGGAATTTGAAAGTATTGGTAAAGCAGGCAGCCGTCTCGGTACGGCGCTGGCAATGGCGGTTGACCATGAAATTGGTATGGTGCCGCTGGTGCGTAACCTGGAAGAGTTCTTTGCCCGTGAATCCTGCGGCTGGTGTACACCGTGCCGCGATGGTTTGCCGTGGAGCGTAAAAATCCTGCGCGCGCTTGAGCGCGGCGAAGGACAGCCGGGGGATATCGAAACCCTGGAGCAGCTTTGCCGCCATCTGGGTCCAGGTAAAACCTTCTGTGCCCACGCGCCGGGTGCCGTTGAGCCATTGCAGAGTGCGATTAAATATTTCCGCGACGAATTCGAAGCAGGCATTGCCAAACAGGATTACGGAAATCTGCGTGCCATTAATGGTATTCAGCCGAACCTGTTAAAAACGCGCTGGTGATAGACAGCTTTTCACCCTCACCCTACCCCTCACCCTGAGGGAGAGGGGATCGACCGGTGATTTTCTCCCTCTCCTGGGGGAGAAGGCCGGGGTGAGGGCGAAGGTGGTTCGCACAAGAATTTTTGATTAACGCCTGAAGTTATTCAGGCCAACTGGAAGCATGCTGACTATGGCTACGATTCATGTAGACGGCAAAGAATACGAGGTCAACGGAGCAGACAACTTGCTGGAAGCTTGTCTCTCCCTCGGTCTTGATATTCCTTATTTTTGCTGGCATCCGGCGCTGGGCAGCGTCGGTGCTTGCCGCCAGTGTGCGGTGAAGCAATATCAGAACGCGGAAGACACTCGCGGTCGCCTGGTGATGTCCTGTATGACACCGGCCTCCGACGGGACCTTCATCTCTATTGATGATGGCGAAGCGAAACAGTTCCGTGAAAGCGTTGTGGAATGGTTGATGACTAACCACCCGCACGACTGTCCGGTCTGTGAAGAGGGCGGCAACTGCCACCTGCAGGATATGACCGTGATGACCGGTCATAGCTTCCGTCGCTACCGCTTTACCAAGCGTACTCACCGCAATCAGGATCTCGGTCCGTTCATCTCTCATGAAATGAACCGCTGTATCGCCTGCTACCGCTGCGTGCGTTACTACAAAGACTACGCAGACGGTAAAGACCTGGGCGTTTACGGCGCGCACGACAACGTCTACTTCGGTCGTCCGGAAGACGGCACGCTGGAAAGCGAGTTCTCCGGTAACCTGGTAGAAATTTGCCCGACCGGCGTATTCACCGACAAAACGCATTCCGAACGCTACAACCGTAAGTGGGATATGCAGTTCGCACCGAGCATCTGCCAGCAGTGCTCGCTGGGCTGTAACACCAGCCCGGGTGAACGTTACGGCGAACTTCGTCGTATCGAAAACCGCTACAACGGCACCGTGAACCACTACTTCCTGTGCGACCGCGGCCGTTTCGGTTATGGCTATGTGAACCTGAAAGACCGTCCGCGTCAGCCAATTCAGCGCCGTGGTGATGACCTCATTACCCTGAACGCCGAACAGGCAATGCAGGGTGCGGCGGATATCCTGCGTCAGTCGAAGAAAGTGATCGGCATCGGTTCTCCGCGCGCAAGCGTGGAAAGCAACTTTGCTCTGCGCGAGCTGGTTGGCGCTGAAAACTTCTACACCGGTATTGCGGCAGGTGAGCAGGCTCGCCTGCAGCTGATGCTGAAAGTGCTGCGTGACAGCGGCGTTCACACGCCTGCGCTGCGTGAAATCGAATCTTACGATGCGGTGCTGATCCTGGGCGAAGACGTTACCCAGACCGGCGCTCGTGCTGCTCTGGCTATCCGTCAGGCGGTCAAAGGCAAGGCGCGTGAAATGGCAGCGGCTCAGAAAGTGGCTGACTGGCAGATCGCCGCAATCCTGAACATCGGTCAGAACGCTAAGCATCCGCTGTTTGTCACCAACGTGGATAGCACTCGCCTGGATGATATCGCCGCATGGACTTACCGTGCGCCGGTTGAAGATCAGGCTCGCCTTGGTTTTGCGATTGCCAATGCGCTGGACATCAACTCTCCGGCGGTTGAACTGGATCGTGACCTGAAAAACAAAGTGGACGTTATCGTGCAGGCGTTGGCCGGTGCGAAGAAACCTCTGATTGTTTCCGGGACGAACGCCGGTAGCGAAGCTGTGATTCAGGCGGCAGCCAACGTGGCTAAAGCGCTGAAGGGCCGCGGTGCAGACGTCGGCGTCACCATGATTGCTCGCGCGGTTAACAGCGTTGGCCTCGGCATGATCGGCGGTGGCTCTTTGGAAGAGGCTCTGAGCGAGCTGGAAAGCGGCGCTGCCGATGCGGTAGTGGTGCTGGAAAACGACCTCCATCGCCATGCTTCCGCTGCCCGTGTAGATGCGGCGCTGAGTAAAGCCCCTCTGGTAATGGTTATTGACCATCAGCGTACGGCCATCATGGACAAAGCACACCTGGTACTTTCCGCGGCGAGCTTTGCAGAAAGCGACGGGACGGTGATCAACAACGAAGGTCGCGCCCAGCGTTTCTTCCAGGTCTATGACCCGGCTTACTACGACACCAGCGTGACGATGTTCGAAAGCTGGCGCTGGCTGCACTCGCTGCACAGCACCGTGCAGAGCCGTGACGTTGACTGGACGCAGCTTGACCATGTGATTGACGCCTGCGTGAAGGTATTGCCTCAGTTAGCCGGTATTAAAGATGCCGCGCCGGATGCTTCCTTCCGTATCAAAGGTCAGAAGCTGTCCCGTTCTCCTATCCGTTCGAGCGGACGCACCGCTATGCGCGCCAATATCAGCGTGCACGAACCGCGTCAGCCGCAGGATAAAGACACGATGTTTGCCTTCTCGATGGAAGGGAACAACAGCCCGCTGGCCGACCGTCAGCAGATTCCGTTTGCCTGGGCTCCAGGCTGGAACTCCCCGCAAGCATGGAACAAATTCCAGGCCGAAGTGGGCGGTCATCTGCGCCACGGCGATCCGGGCGTGCGCCTGATCGAAGCCTCTGAAACGGGCCTGGACTACTTCACTTCCGTGCCGGATTCCTTCCACGCGGAAGAGGGCAAATGGCGAATCGCGCCGTACTACCACCTGTTTGGTAGCGACGAGCTGTCCCAGCGTTCTCCTGTGTTCCAGAAGCGTATGGTTGAGCCTTACATCAAGCTGAACCCGGCCGATGCCGCGAAGCTTGGCGTTAACGCCGGAAGCCTGATCTCCTTCAGCTACGAAGGCCAGACGCTGAGTCTGCCGCTGCAGCTGTCCGAAGGTCTGGTTGCAGGGCAGGTTGGTTTGCCGATGGGGATGCCGGGGATTGCGCCAGTGCTTGCCGGTGCTCGTCTTGAAAATCTGCAGGAGGCTGCGCAATGAGCTGGCTGACACCGGAAGTTATCGACATTCTGCTGAGCATCCTCAAAGCGGTTGTCATTCTACTGGTCGTGGTGACCTGTGGGGCATTCATGAGTTTCGGCGAACGTCGTCTGCTCGGTCTGTTCCAGAACCGCTACGGACCGAACCGCGTAGGCTGGGGTGGTTCACTCCAGCTGGTTGCGGACATGATCAAGATGTTCTTTAAAGAGGACTGGATCCCTAAGTTTTCTGACCGCGTGATCTTTACGCTTGCACCCATGATCGCGTTCACCTCGCTGCTGCTGGCCTTTGCTATTGTGCCGGTCAGCCCAAGCTGGGTGGTGGCGGATTTGAACATCGGGATCCTGTTCTTCCTGATGCTGGCGGGCCTGGCGGTGTACGCCGTGCTGTTCGCTGGCTGGTCCAGTAACAACAAATACTCCCTGCTTGGTGCGATGCGTGCTTCCGCGCAGACCCTGAGTTATGAAGTGTTCCTGGGGCTTTCCCTGATGGGCGTGGTGGCGCAGGCCGGTTCCTTTAATATGGCCGACATCGTCAACAACCAGGCACATCTGTGGAACATCATCCCGCAGTTCTTCGGCTTCGTGACCTTTGCGATTGCCGGCGTTGCGGTTTGCCACCGTCACCCGTTTGACCAACCGGAAGCCGAGCAGGAACTGGCCGATGGTTATCACATCGAGTATTCCGGTATGAAGTTCGGTCTGTTCTTCGTCGGGGAATACATCGGCATCGTCACCGTTTCTGCACTGATTGTGACGCTGTTCTTTGGTGGCTGGCATGGCCCGTGGTTACCACCGTTCATCTGGTTCGCGCTGAAAACCGCGTTCTTCATGATGATGTTCATTTTGATTCGCGCCGCACTGCCTCGTCCACGTTATGACCAGGTGATGTCCTTCGGCTGGAAAGTTTGCCTGCCGCTGACGCTAATCAACTTGCTGGTGACCGCCGCGGTCATTCTTTACCAGGCACCATAAGGGGTGAAAAAACCATGACATTGAAAGAGTTAGTGGTTGGTTTCGGCACCCAGGTACGCAGTAT
The DNA here is from genome assembly GCA_018231245.1 of Gorgopas trochilus. Taxonomy (NCBI): domain Eukaryota; kingdom Metazoa; phylum Arthropoda; class Insecta; order Lepidoptera; family Hesperiidae; genus Gorgopas; species Gorgopas trochilus. Next base: position 60,592 of record DWRP01000013.1, read on the forward strand.
CTGGATGATCGGCATGCATGCTTTCGCCAAGCGCGAAACCCGCATGTATCCGGAAGAACCAGTGTATCTGCCGCCGCGCTACCGTGGCCGTATCGTGCTGACGCGCGACCCGGACGGTGAAGAGCGCTGCGTTGCCTGTAACCTGTGTGCGGTAGCCTGCCCGGTAGGCTGTATTTCCCTGCAGAAAGCCGAGATGAAAGACGGTCGTTGGTATCCGGAGTTCTTCCGCATCAACTTCTCACGCTGCATCTTCTGTGGCCTGTGCGAAGAAGCCTGTCCAACCACCGCGATTCAGCTTACCCCGGACTTTGAGCTGGGTGAGTATAAGCGCCAGGATCTGGTGTACGAGAAAGAGGATCTGCTGATCTCCGGTCCGGGCAAATACCCGGAATATAACTTCTATCGGATGGCAGGTATGGCAATCGACGGCAAAGATAAGGGCGAAGCGGAAAATGAAGCTAAGCCTATCGACGTCAAAGGCCTGTTACCTTAAGGAGTCAGGAATGGAATTCGCTTTTTATATCTGCGCCATTGTGGCCGTCCTGACGACCCTTCGGACGATCACTCACACCAATCCAGTGCATGCGCTGCTGTACCTGATCATCTCGCTGCTGGCGATCTCCGGGGTGTTTTTCTCCCTCGGAGCTTACTTCGCCGGTGCGCTGGAGATCATCGTGTATGCCGGGGCTATCATGGTGCTGTTCGTCTTCGTGGTGATGATGCTTAACCTCGGTAACGCGGTTCAGCAGCAGGAACGCGAGTGGCTGAAACCGCAGCTGTGGATTGGGCCTGGCGTCCTGTCTGCAGTCCTGCTGGTGGTTCTGATTTACGCCATCCGCACCGTTAACGACCAGGGTATTGATGGCACGTCCATCGATGCGAAGCAGGTCGGTATCGCGCTGTTCGGGCCTTACGTACTGGCGGTGGAGCTGGCCTCCATGCTGCTGCTGGCGGGTCTGGTCGTTGCGTTCCACCTGGGTCGTGAAGACCGTGCCGGTGAGGTGCTGAGCAATCGCCCCGCTGACATGGCCGTGAGAAGAAAAACGGAGGAGAACGTATGATCCCGCTGCAACATGGACTGATCCTCGCCGCCATTCTGTTCGTGCTGGGACTGACCGGGCTGGTCATCCGCCGCAACCTGCTGTTCATGCTGATCAGCCTGGAAGTGATGATTAACGCCGCCGCGCTGGCCTTCGTGGTTGCCGGCAGCTACTGGGGCCAGGCTGACGGTCAGGTGATGTATATACTCGCGATTAGCTTAGCTGCTGCCGAAGCCAGTATTGGCCTCGCGCTGTTACTGCAGCTCCATCGTCGTCGCCAGAATCTGAATATCGATTCAGTAAGTGAGATGCGTGGATGAACCTTCTCTGGTTAACCATTGTTCTGCCATTGATTGGCTTTTTACTGTTGGCATTTTCCCGCGGCCGCTGGTCAGAAAACCTGTCCGCAACCATCGGGATGGGCTCTGTAGGTCTGGCGGCGGTAGTCACCGCCATTGCCGGGGTTGATTTCTTTAACAACGGGCAGCAGGCGTTCACTCAGCCGCTGTGGACCTGGATGGCGGTCGGTGATTTTAATATCGGCTTCAACCTGGTGCTGGACGGCCTGTCCCTGACCATGCTTTCTGTGGTTACCGGTGTTGGCTTCCTGATCCACATGTTCGCTTCCTGGTACATGCGCGGTGAAGAGGGTTATTCCCGCTTCTTCGCCTACACCAACCTGTTCATCGCCAGCATGGTGGTTCTGGTCCTTGCCGACAACCTGCTGCTGATGTACCTCGGCTGGGAAGGCGTGGGCCTCTGTTCTTACCTGCTGATCGGTTTCTACTACACCGATCCGAAGAACAACGCGGCGGCAATGAAAGCGTTCGTGGTGACTCGCGTCGGGGACGTGTTCCTGGCCTTCGGCCTGTTCATCCTCTACAACGAGCTGGGCACGCTGAACTTCCGCGAAATGGTTGAGCTGGCACCGCAGCACTTCGCTGCCTGCAACCAAATGCTGACCTGGGCAACCCTTATGCTGTTAGGCGGTGCGGTCGGTAAGTCTGCACAGCTTCCGCTGCAAACATGGCTTGCGGATGCGATGGCGGGTCCAACCCCGGTTTCTGCGCTGATTCACGCGGCTACCATGGTTACCGCGGGCGTCTACCTGATTGCCCGTACCCATGGCCTGTTCCTGATGACCCCGGAAATTCTGCATCTGGTGGGTATCGTAGGTGCGATCACGCTGGTGCTGGCAGGCTTTGCCGCGCTGGTACAGACCGACATCAAACGCGTACTCGCTTACTCCACCATGAGCCAGATTGGCTACATGTTCCTGGCGCTGGGCGTGCAGGCGTGGGATGCGGCAATCTTCCACCTGATGACCCACGCGTTCTTTAAAGCGTTGCTGTTCCTGTCATCCGGTTCGGTGATTCTGGCGTGCCATCACGAACAAAACATCTTCAAGATGGGTGGACTGCGTAAGTCTATTCCGCTGGTGTATGTCTGCTTCCTGGTTGGGGGCGCGGCGCTGTCCGCTCTGCCGCTGATTACCGCAGGCTTCTTCAGTAAAGATGAAATTCTTGCCGGTGCGATGGCGAACGGCCACATCAACCTGATGGTTGCGGGCCTGGTCGGGGCGTTTATGACCTCGCTCTACACCTTCCGCATGATTTTCATTACGTTCCACGGTGAAGAAAAAATTCACGCTCACGCAGGGAAGGGGATTACCCACCACCTGCCGCTGGTTGTTCTGCTGGTGCTGTCCACCTTCGTTGGCGCAATGATTGTGCCACCGCTGCGCGGCGTACTGCCGGAAACCACTGAACTTGCGCACGGCAGCGTGCTGACCCTGGAGATCATCTCCGGCGTCGTCGCCATTGCCGGTATCCTGATTGCCGCCTTCCTGTGGCTGGGTAAACGTACTCTGGTGACGTCGCTTGCGAACAGCGCACTGGGGCGTTTCTTCGGTACCTGGTGGTTCAATGCCTGGGGCTTCGACTGGCTGTACGACATGATTTTCGTCAAGCCATTCCTCGGTATTGCGTGGCTGCTGCGCCGTGACCCGCTGAATGCTTTGATGAACATTCCGGCAGTTCTCTCCCGCTTTGCTGGCCGCGGCCTGCTGGTGAGCGAGAACGGTTATCTGCGCTGGTATGTTGCGTCCATGAGCATCGGTGCCGTTGTAGTTCTCGGCCTGCTGCTGGTTCTGCGTTAACAGGATTTCTTCCATCCCCCTCTCTCTGTTGAGAGAGGGTCGGAGTGGGGCTTAATACCTCCTCTGGCGCTGGGAAGTGAGCGATGTTTAAGAATTATTTTGACTTAGGGACTCAAACGCCATGCTATTACCCTGGCTAATACTAATCCCCTTTATCGGCGGCTTCTTCTGCTGGCAAACCGAACGCTTCGGCGTGAAAGTGCCTCGCTGGATTGCGCTGATCACCATGGGGCTGACACTGGCACTGTCTCTGCAATTGTGGTTGCAGGGTGGCTATTCTCTGACGCAGTCGGCGGGTTTGCCGCAGTGGCAGTCAGAGTACATTCTGAAATGGATCCCACGTTTTGGCATTGATATTCACCTGGCGCTCGACGGTCTGTCGCTGCTGATGGTGGTGCTGACCGGCCTGCTTGGCGTGCTGGCGGTGCTCTGTTCCTGGAATGAAATCGAAAAATATCAGGGCTTCTTCCACCTCAACCTGATGTGGATCCTCGGCGGCGTTATCGGCGTGTTCCTTGCCATCGACATGTTCCTGTTCTTCTTCTTCTGGGAAATGATGCTGGTGCCGATGTACTTCCTGATTGCGCTGTGGGGCCACAAAGCCTCCGACGGGAAGACGCGTATTACCGCCGCGACCAAGTTCTTCATCTATACCCAGGCGAGCGGCCTGGTGATGCTGATTGCTATCCTGGGTCTGGTGTTTGTGCACTACAATGCGACCGGCGTATGGACCTTCAACTATGAGCTGTTGCTGAAAACGCCGATGTCCCACGGTGTACAGTGGCTGCTGATGCTGGGCTTCTTTATCGCCTTCGCGGTAAAAATGCCGGTGGTTCCTCTTCACGGCTGGCTGCCGGATGCGCACTCCCAGGCACCAACGGCGGGTTCCGTTGACCTGGCAGGTATCTTGCTCAAAACTGCGGCTTACGGCCTGCTGCGTTTCTCTCTGCCGCTGTTCCCTGAAGCGTCTGCTGAATTTGCACCAATTGCCATGTGGCTGGGTGTCATCGGCATCTTCTACGGCGCGTGGATGGCCTTTGCCCAGACCGACATTAAACGCCTGATAGCTTATACCTCCGTTTCCCACATGGGCTTCGTGCTGATTGCTATCTACACCGGCAACCAGCTGGCTTATCAGGGCGCGGTAATTCAGATGATCGCTCACGGTCTGTCCGCGGCGGGTATGTTCATCATCTGCGGTCAGCTTTACGAGCGTCTGCACACGCGTGACATGCGCATGATGGGCGGCCTGTGGAACAAAATTAAATGGCTGCCTGGTCTGTCGATGTTCTTCGCTGTTGCCACGCTGGGTATGCCCGGGACCGGTAACTTCGTCGGTGAATTCATGATCCTGTTCGGCAGCTTCCACGTTGTGCCGGTCATTACCGTGATTTCAACCTTCGGTCTGGTCTTTGCCTCTGTTTACTCTCTGGCGATGCTGCATCGGGCGTACTTCGGGAAAGCTAAGAGCGAAATCAGCGATAAACAGCTGCCTGGCATGTCCATGCGCGAGTTCTTTATCATTCTGTTGCTGGTGGTGCTGTTAGTTCTGCTGGGCTTCTTCCCGCAGCCGATTCTGGATACCTCGCATTCTGCGATGAGCAATATTCAGCAGTGGTTTACCAGTTCACTTTCTACTACAAGGCCGTAATTCGCCATGACAATAACTCCTCAACATTTGATCGCGCTGCTACCGCTGTTGATCGTCGGATTGACGGTGGTGGTTGTGATGCTCTCCATTGCGTGGCGACGCGACCATTTTCTGAATGCTACGCTGTCGGTTATCGGCCTTAACGCCGCGCTGATTTCACTGTGGTTTGTCGGTCAGGCAGGGGCGATGGATGTCACCCCGCTGATGCGCGTTGACGGCTACGCCATGCTCTACACCGGGCTGGTACTGCTGGCGAGCCTGGCAACCTGTACCTTTGCTTATCCGTGGCTGCAGGGCTACACCGACAACCGCGAAGAGTTCTATCTGCTGGTCCTGATTGCTGCCCTGGGCGGTATTCTGCTGGCTAATGCGAACCACCTCGCGGCGCTGTTCCTCGGCATTGAGCTGATCTCTCTGCCGCTGTTCGGCCTGGTTGGCTACGCCTTCCGCCAGAAGCGTTCTCTGGAAGCGAGCATCAAGTACACCATTCTGTCAGCGGCGGCATCGTCCTTCCTGCTGTTCGGTATGGCGCTGGTATACGCTGATTCCGGTAGCCTGTCGTTTGTTAGCCTCGGCAAGAGCCTGGCGGACAACATGCTGCACGAACCTCTGCTGCTGGCGGGCCTGGGTCTGATGATCGTCGGTCTTGGCTTCAAGCTTTCTTTGGTGCCGTTCCACCTGTGGACCCCAGACGTATACCAGGGCGCGCCTGCCCCGGTTTCCACCTTCCTGGCAACCGCCAGCAAAATCGCCATCTTTGGCGTGGTGATGCGTCTGTTCCTGTACGCCCCAGTGGGCAACAGCGAAGCGGTTCGCGTCGTGCTGGGTATTATCGCCTTCGCGTCAATCCTGTTCGGTAACCTGATGGCGCTGAACCAGTCCAACATTAAGCGTCTGCTGGGCTACTCTTCCATCGCGCACCTTGGTTACCTGTTGGTGGCACTGATTGCGCTGCAAACCGGCAATATGTCGATGGAAGCGGTAGGCGTTTACCTGGCGGGTTACCTGTTCAGCAGCCTGGGTGCATTCGGCGTGGTTAGCCTGATGTCCAGCCCGTACCGTGGCCCGGATGCCGACTCGCTGTTCTCCTACCGCGGTTTGTTCTGGCACAAGCCGGTGCTTTCTGCGGTGATGACCGTGATGATGCTTTCCCTGGCGGGTATCCCAATGACCCTGGGCTTCATCGGCAAGTTCTACATCATTGCCGTGGGCGTTCAGGCTCACCTGTGGTGGCTGACCGGCGCCGTGGTTCTGGGCAGCGCCATCGGCCTGTACTACTACCTGCGCGTGACCGTGAGTCTGTACCTGAGCGCACCTCAGCAGCTTAACCGCGACACCCCATCTAACTGGGCGTTGACTGCGGGCGGCGTGGTGGTGCTGATCTCCTCCCTGCTGGTGCTGTTGCTCGGTATTTATCCGCAGCCGCTTATCAGCCTGGTGCAGCTGGCGCAGCCGCTGATGTAATCGGGTTAACAAGACAGTTCAAAACCGCCACTTGCTGGCGGTTTTTTTATGGGCCTGGCTTTTGGCCAGCTCGAGGATAAAATCCAGAAAACAGCGTGTGCGTGCGGCGGGATTGATGCGTGAAGGGTAGTAAGCATAAAGTGGGAAGCGCTCGTCCGGCCAGTCGGGAAATAAATCCACCAACAGTCCCTGTTTCACAAGATCGTCAGAGCCAAACGTCATCATCTGGGCAATCGCGTGCCCGCTCAGGCAGGCTTCATGCAGAGTGCGGGCGTCGTTCAGCGTCAGGCGGCCGCTGACCGGGACTTTAATCACTTCTCCTTTACGATGAAACTCCCATTCAAACGGCCTGCCGGTTTCCGGATCGCGGAAATGAATGCAGGTATGCCCCAATAGCGCCTGTGGTGTTTCAGGCCTGCCGTGCCGCGCCAGATAGGCCGGGGTGGCAACCGTCATGATGCGAGTTTCCAGCAGCTTGCGTGCCACCAGCGTGCTATTTCGAGGCACGCCAAAACGAACAGCCAGATCGAAACCATCGCCAATCATATCCCCCAGCCGATCGCTTGTGACCAGATCCAGTTTAAGATCGGGATAGCGGGACATAAAAGTTTCCAGTTGAGGCCCCAGGATCAGGCTAGAGAAGAACGGATCGATGTTGACCCGAAGTCTGCCGGTAATGGCTTTAGTGGCGAGCGACGCGGTGCTGGTCACATCTTCCAGCGCGGCCAACAGCGGAAGGATCTGACGATAAAACGCTTTGCCTTCAACGGTCAATGCCACTGCGCGGGTAGTGCGGTCAAAAAGGCGGATGCCGAGGCGTTTCTCCAGGCGGGCAATCGCCCGGCTGACCCCGGGTGGAGACATATTGATCACCTCCGCGGCGGCGGCAAACGTGCCGCTTTCCACTACGGCGGTAAACACGGACAGACCATCAAAGGTCCGATCGTTAAAAATCATATTAGTGCTCCGCAGTCATCAGTGAATTGTCTTAGGTGCTATCGATACAACATAGCTGCATCCGCATAATGCCGTCCACACCCTGCGGGGGATCTCTAACTGGAGAAACATTATGTTCGCAATTACAGGTATTACCGGACAAGTTGGCGGTGCACTGGCAGAAGCATTGCTTGCTCAAGGGCATGAGATTCGGGCCGTCGTCCGCTCTGAAGCTAAGGGACAGCCCTGGGCACAGCAGGGCGCAGACGTTGAGCTGGCTGAAATGCACGATGGCGAAGCGCTGGCAAAAGCCTTCACCGGGGCCGAAGCGGTCTTTATCCTGCTGCCGCCGGTGTTCGATCCTTCAGGGAATATGGCTGAACCAAGAGCCCACATCTCGGCCATCAGGCACGCACTGCTGGCTGCGCGCCCGCAGCACGTGGTCTGCCTTTCAACCATCGGGGCGCAGGCAACGCAGCCAAACCTGCTGAATGCTCTGGGCCTGATGGAAAAAGAGCTGACGGATGTTTGTGATTCCGTCGCGTTCCTCCGCGCGGGCTGGTTTATGGAGAACTTCCTCTGGGATGTAGAAAGTGCCAAAGAGACCGGGACTATCTACAGCCACCTGCAGCCGCTTGAGCGCGTTATCCCAATGATTGCGACAGTCGATATCGGCCAGCTTGCCGCCGAATTACTGACTCAGCCAGAATCAGGCACCCGGATTGTGGAACTGGAAGGACCGCAGCGCTACAGCCCGCAGCTGGCAGCCGAAGCGTTCTCTCAAGTTTTGGGGCGGCCGGTAACGGTAAAAGCCGTGCCGCGGGAAAACTGGGAGGCAGATTTCCTTGCTCAAGGCATGAAAAACCCGTTTCCACGCATGCAGATGCTGGACGGCTTTAACGAAGGCTGGATTGATTTCACCGGCGACACGGTGAAAGGTGCCACGCCTCTGGAAACTGTGCTAAAACAGTTGCTTGAGCGGCACCAGTAATCCGTCAGGTGGCGCCTGAATCAAAAGGAGTTTTTCAATGCTTAACTGGCAGGATTTACACCATTCTGAACTGAGCGCCACCGACCTTTATGCCCTTTTGGCCCTGCGCTGCGAAGTCTTTATTGTTGAGCAGCGTTGTGCATATCTGGATGTTGATGGTGAGGACTTGGTGGGAGAGAACCGCCATATCCTCGGCTGGCGGGACGGCAAACTGATTGCCTATGCCCGCATTCTAAAGAGTGACAACGAGCTGGAGCCGGTGGTCATTGGCCGGGTTATTGTTGATGCGTCGGTGCGCGGCGAAAAGCTTGGGCAACAGCTCATGACTCAGGCGCTTGCCGCCTGCCAGCGCCAATGGCCTGACCGTGTAATTTACCTGGGCGCTCAGGCGCATTTGCAGGCGTTTTATGCCCGGCTCGGCTTCTACCCGGTCACCGAAGTGTATGACGAAGATGGTATTCCGCATGTCGGGATGGCCAACGGCTAACGCAGGCGAAATCAGCTCCGGTTGTCTATAGTTAGCGGACGAGGAATTTTTTAACACGGAGAACAGTGATGCAACCGTATGAATCTCGTCTCGATGATGACCTCGCACTTTTAAGCGACACGCTTGAAGAAGTGCTTCGCGCCTCCGGCGACCCGGCTGACCAGAAGTACATTGAGCTAAAGGAAAAGGCCGAGCAGGCGCTGAATGACGTCAAAGCACGCCTCAGCAACGCTTCCGACACTTACTATTACCGCACCAAAAAAGCGGTCTACCGCGCCGATGATTACGTGCATGAAAAGCCCTGGCAGGGTATTGGCATCGGGGCTGCAGTCGGGTTGGTGGTTGGGCTTTTGCTTCGCCGATAATCTTGACCGCGCCTGCAAATGGCAAATAAAAAATCTTACCCCCTGGGTAGGATTTTTTTTTGTGGGAACGACCACGTATAATCAGGGGTTTTTACGGGGCGTGAGGTAAACGTGAATTCAGTAGCCGTCGCACTGCAGCAAATGCAGCAGGAATTAGCAGGGGAATTTGCGGATAAGCCGGGCCTTCAGCGCCTGTGCGTGCCGGTCACGCTGAGTGACGCCTCCGATCCTCTCGCCTGGCTCACGGCTCAGTCACGTTATCCCCAATTTTACTGGCAGCAGCGCAACGGTAACGAAGAAGTGGCTGCCCTGGGGGCATTGCTGAGTTTTTCTGCGTTGGAAGACGCCCAGGCTTTTCTGCAGTCCCACCCGGAACAGCCTTTCCTGCGCGTCTGGGGATTAAATGCCTTTGATCCGTCCCACGGTTTTCTTTTTCTCTCGCGGCTGGAATGGCGGCGAGTAGGGGGGGAGGCGTTTCTTTGGCTGCATCTGTACAGCGAAACTTCCTTGAAGCAGGATGCGTTGGCGGCTGCGGCTTTTATTGAGCAGCTTCTGCCGGCGAAACTTCTCCCGCAGCTCAATCTCAAATGCCTGGGTGAAAGCCATCTGCCGGAGCAGCCCGAATGGTACCGCCTGGTGGATCAGGCCGTCAGCGCCATCAGCCAGAAAGCGCTGGATAAAGTCGTGCTCGCCCGGGCCACCGATCTGGCGTTTTCTTCCCCGGTTTCTGCCGCAGGGTTCATGGCCGCCAGCCGCCGGGTGAACCTGAACTGCTACCATTTCCTGATGGCGTTTGATGCGAAAAATGCCTTTCTTGGCTCCAGCCCGGAACGCCTGTGGCGAAGAATCGACGATGCGCTGCGAACGGAGGCCCTGGCCGGAACGGTAGCTAACCACCCGGACGATGCTCAGGCCGCTACACTAGGCCAGTGGCTGCTGAAAGATGACAAAAACCAGCGTGAAAATATGCTGGTGGTCGAAGACATCTGCCAGCGCTTACAGGCTGCGGTTGGTGCACTGGATGTGCTGCCGCCGCAGGTTATGCGGCTGCGCAAAGTGCAGCATTTGCGTCGCTGCATCTGGACGCAGCTGAAGCGTCAGGACGATGCGCTTTGCCTTAAACAGCTGCAGCCTACCGCCGCCGTGGCGGGGTTACCGCGTGAGCTGGCTCGGGCATTTATTGCCGCGAATGAGCCTTTTGCGCGTGAATGGTACGCAGGTTCGGCGGGTTATCTGTCCCGCCATCAAACGGAGTTTTGTGTGGCGCTGCGCTCGGCAAAAGTGAGCCATACCGGCGTTCGCCTTTATGCCGGGGCGGGCATTGTCGCCGGCTCGGTTGCCGCAGAAGAGTGGCAGGAAATTGAAAACAAAGCGGCCGGTTTGAAGACGTTGCTGATCGGCAGTGGTAACTGAATAAGCTATTCACGACGCAAATCAATTTAACCCTTGCCATAGTATTTATAATCGAAAGTCGAAATTGACTGCGGACAATATTATGTCGATAAGCTCATTTAACCGCCGCTGGGCGGGCGTCATACTCGAAGCATTAACCCGACATGGGGTGCGGCATGTGTGTATCGCGCCCGGCTCCCGCTCCACGCCGCTGACGCTCAGCGCGGCGGAAAACCGCAGTTTCATTTGCCATACTCACTTTGATGAACGGGGCCTGGGCCATCTGGCGCTTGGGCTGGCAAAAGCCAGCGGCGAGCCGGTGGCAATCATTGTCACCTCCGGCACCGCCGTGGCCAATCTTTATCCTGCCGTGATAGAAGCCGGATTGACCGGCGAAAAGCTGATTTTGCTGACGGCAGATCGCCCGCCCGAACTTATCGACTGTGGTGCGAACCAGGCGATTCGTCAGCCGGGACTGTTTAACTCCCATCCTTCCGCTGCACTCAATCTGCCTCGCCCAACGCATGATATTCACGCCAGCTGGCTGGTCTCTGCGATTGACAGCGCCGTCGGCCAGCTCAACGGGGGCGCACTGCATATCAATTGCCCCTTTGCTGAGCCACTTTATGGCGCGCCGGACGATACCGGCGTCGACTGGCAAAACCAGCTTGAAGGCTGGTGGGAAGGCAACACGCCCTGGCTGCGTGAAGTGCACGACAATGCCGTGCCGAAGCAAAGAGACTGGTTCTTCTGGCGGCAAAAACGCGGCGTGGTAGTGGCCGGACGGCTTTCTGCCAGCGAAGGTGAGCAGGTCGCGGCCTGGGCGCAAATGCTTGGCTGGCCGCTTATCGGCGATGTGCTTTCACAGACCGGACAGCCTCTGCCGTGTGCGGATCTGTGGCTGAGCAATAGCCAGGCCGTGACTTGTCTTGAACAGGCGCAAATTGTCATCCAGTTTGGCGGCAGTCTGACCGGAAAACGGGTTCTTCAGTGGCAGGCCGCCTGCAGGCCGGAAGAGTACTGGCTGGTGGACAAGCAGCCCGGGCGTCTCGATCCTGCCAACCACCGTGGCCGCCGTCTGGTTGCCAGCGTTGAAGCCTGGCTGGAAAAACATCCGGCAGAAAAACGCCTGCCCTGGGCCGAAGCGCTAACGTCTCTGGCCTGGCAGACGCTGGAAAAGGTTGAGCAAGGAACCCGAGAATTTGGTGAGGCACAGGTTGCCCAGCGCCTGTCGCAGCTGCTGCCGGAAGGCGGCCAGCTGTTTGTGGGCAACAGTTTAATTGTGCGTTTGATCGATGCTTTTGCCCAGCTTCCCGTGGGGTATCCGGTGTACAGCAATCGAGGGGCGAGCGGCATTGATGGCCTGCTGTCAACCGCCGCAGGCGTTCAGCGGGCAACGGCGCGCTCCACGCTCGCGATAGTCGGCGACATTTCGGCGCTCTATGATCTTAATGCCCTTGCACTGCTGCGTCACGCCTCGGCACCGTTTGTGCTTCTGGTGGTCAACAATAACGGTGGCCAGATCTTCTCACTTTTGCCGACGCCTGCCGAAGAGCGTGAGCGTTTTTACTGTATGCCGCAAAACGTGAACTTCTCCCACGCAGCCGCCATGTTTGAGTTGGGGTATCAGAACCCTGAAAACTGGCAGGCGCTTGAAGAGGCCGTTCGTCGGGCCTGGTTGCGCCCTGGCGCGACGGTGATTGAAATTAGCGTGCCGGAAACCGCCGGCGCTCAGACGCTGCAGCATTTGCTGGCCCTGGTTAGCCAGGCATGATCCTTCATGCCGCGCCGCATTCGGGCCACCGTTCAACTCTGCCACACATAGTCTGGCTGCACGGTTTTCTTGGTAGCCATCATGAGTGGCAGGCGCTTAAGCCGCACTTTTCCGACTGGCCGCAGCTGTGCGTGGACCTGCCCGGCCACGGTGGTTCCACCGATCTTCACGTGCAGAGTTTTGCCGAGGTTGATAACGCGTTACGAAATACCCTCAAACATCACGGTATAAATCACTATTGGCTCGTGGGCTACTCCCTGGGCGGGCGCATCGCGATGTATCACGCCAGTCAGGCTGAGTCGAAAGGGCTGCGTGGTCTGGTGGTAGAAGGCAGTCATCCTGGCCTGATAAGTGGGGCAGATCGCGAGGCGAGAGCGCTGAACGATGCCCGCTGGGCGCAGCGTTTGATGCACGAAGATATCCAGACCGTGTTGAACGACTGGTATCAGCAGCCTGTTTTCCGTTCCCTCAGCCGCGCGCAACGCACTGACTTAGTCGCCCTGCGTGCGCAAAACAATCCCGAGACGCTAGCCCGGATGCTTGAGGCAACGTCGCTTTCCAGACAGCCTGATTTACGTGAGCCACTTGGCCAGCTAGCCGTGCCGTTTCATTTTATTTGCGGTGAACGAGACGAAAAGTTTCGCGCGGTTGCCGCCGAGCTTAACTGTTCCCTGTCTCTTATTTCCGGGGCAGGACACAACGCCCACCGTGAAGCCCCCGCCGCGTTTAGTTCCGCTCTGTTAACCCTCTTTCGTCAATATGACCTGTAAGGATCTTTCATGATTTATCCTGATGAACAAATGCTTTATGCCCCGATTGAATGGCTGGATTGCTCCGAAGGTTACATCGATATTCGCTACCACAAATCCAGCGACGGTATCGCCAAAATCACCATCAACCGCCCGGAAGTGCGTAATGCGTTTCGTCCGCTGACCGTCAAAGAGATGATCAATGCCCTGGCCGATGCGCGCTATGACGACAACATTGGCACCATTATTCTGACCGGCGAAGGAGAAAAAGCCTTCTGTGCGGGCGGTGACCAAAAAGTGCGTGGTGACTACGGCGGCTACCAGGACGCAAGCGGCGTACATCACCTGAACGTGCTCGACTTCCAGCGCCAAATTCGCACCTGCCCTAAGCCAGTTGTGGCGATGGTGGCGGGTTTCTCCATCGGCGGCGGCCATGTGCTGCACATGATGTGCGACCTGACTATCGCGGCGGAAAACGCCGTGTTTGGCCAGACTGGCCCGAAAGTTGGTTCTTTCGACGGCGGCTGGGGCGCTTCCTACATGGCGCGTATTGTCGGCCAGAAAAAAGCTCGCGAAATTTGGTTCCTGTGCCGCCAGTACGATGCGAAAGAAGCGCTGGATATGGGCCTGGTGAATACCGTTGTACCGATTGCCGATCTGGAAAAAGAGACCGTGCGCTGGTGCCGTGAAATGCTGCAGAACAGTCCGATGGCGCTGCGTTGCCTGAAAGCGGCGCTGAATGCTGACTGCGACGGTCAGGCGGGGCTGCAAGAACTGGCCGGGAACGCCACGATGCTGTTCTACATGACCGAAGAAGGCCAGGAAGGGCGCAACGCGTTTAACCAGAAGCGTCAGCCGGACTTCAGCAAATTTAAACGGAATCCGTGATGCGCAGCGCGGCGCTGTGGCGCTTTCAAATCCCGATGGAGGCTGGCGTAGTGCTTCGCGACCAGCGTCTCAAATTTAGAGATGGGCTTCTGGTGCGCCTGACAGTGGGCGAACGCAGCGGATGGGGCGAAATTTCCCCTCTGCCGGAATTTAGCCAGGAAACACTCGCGGAGGCTCAGGCGCAGGTCGACCGCTGGCTTGAACAATGGCTGACAGATGAATCTACTCCGTTACCCGAGTTGCCGTCGGTCGCTTTTGGCTTGAGTTGTGCGCTGGCTGAGGCAGAAGGTACGCTGCCACAGGCCGCTGACTACCGCGCCGCCCCGCTGTGCACCGGCGACCCCGACGAGCTGATCCTGGCACTGGCAGAAATGTCGGGCGAAAAAATCGCGAAGGTGAAAGTGGGGCTGTACGAGGCCGTTCGCGATGGCATGGTGGTTAATTTATTGCTTGAAGCCGTGCCTGAACTTCGTCTGCGTCTGGATGCTAACCGCAGCTGGACCCCGCTCAAAGCGCAGCAGTTCGCTAAATACGTCAACCCGGATCATCGCTCGCGCATCGATTTTATTGAAGAGCCGTGCAAAACCCGCGAGCAGTCCCGAGAGTTCAGCCGGGATACGGGAATTGCAATTGCCTGGGACGAAAGCCTGCGGGAGGCTGATTTTACTTTCACCGCTGAGCCGGGCGTTTCAGCAGTGGTGATCAAACCGACGCTTACCGGTAGCCTGGACAAAGTGCGTGAGCAGGTTGCGGCGGCACATTGTCTGGGGCTGAAAGCGGTGATCAGTTCCTCCATTGAGTCCAGCCTCGGTTTGACTCAACTGGCCCGCATCGCCGCCTGGCTCACGCCGGGAACCCTGCCTGGGCTGGATACTTTATCCCTGATGCAGTCTCAGCTTGAGCGCAGCTGGCCCGGCAGCCCTCTGCCGTGTGTTACCGTGGACGGACTCGAGCGTATTCGATGATCTTTCCCGACTGGCCGTGGCGTCACTGGGCCGATGCCAGGAGCACAAGTGTTGCGCTCCGTCTCGACGATGAACTATTAACCTGGCAAACGCTGTGCCAGCGCGTGGATACGCTGGCGGGAGGTTTTCGCCAGCAAGGAGTAAAAGAAGGCGATGGCGTTGCGCTTAAAGCGAAAAATGGCCCGCAAACGCTGCTTGCCTGGCTGGCGTTATGGCAGTGTGGGGCGCGCATTCTGCCGTTAAATCCTCAGTTGCCTGATAGTTTGCTGGCGCAGCTTTTACCGTCGATGACGCTGAGCTACGGGTTAACTTTGACCGACAGCGAACCTCTGCCGGATGTGGTTCCATTATCGCTGACTAGTGCACTTGCCTGGCACGAAAGCTGGCAGCCGATGCGTCTGGCTTCCATGACGCTGACTTCTGGTTCAACCGGGTTACCCAAAGCAGCGGTGCATACATTCTCGGCCCACCTTGCCAGCGCAGCGGGTGTCCTGGCGATGATGCATTACGGCCCCGACGATAGCTGGCTTTTATCTTTACCGCTGTTTCACGTTTCCGGGCAGGGGATCCTCTGGCGCTGGCTGTATGCCGGCGGCCAGTTGGCGATATCAAGCGCGCAATCGATAAACGAGGCGTTGCATGGCTGTACCCACGCTTCCTTAGTGCCCACACAGCTTTGGCGGCTGCTGGAAAAACAGGAACCTCTGGCGTTGCGTGAAGTGCTCCTTGGCGGGGCAGCCATCCCCGTTGAACTGACGCAGCAGGCGGAGGCGCGTGGGGTGCGTTGCTGGTGTGGTTATGGGCTCACCGAGCTGGCCTCTACGGTTTGCGCCAAACGCGCCGACGGCCAGCCAGATGTGGGGGCTCCATTGCCAGGCCGGAAGGTAAAAATCGTCGATGAAGAAGTGTGGATACAGGCGAATAGCCTGGCCAGCGGCTACTGGCGGGACGGGCAACTTATTCCTCTGGTGAATGAACAGGGCTGGTTTGCTACCCGCGATAGGGGCGTTTTGCATTCGGGCCGCCTGACGATTGTCGGGCGTCTTGATAACCAGTTTTTCAGCGGCGGGGAGGGCATCCAGCCGGAAGAGGTTGAGCGGGTAATTGCCGCGCATCCAGCGGTTCAGCAAGTGTTTGTGGTGCCGGTGGACGACGTTGAATTTGGCCAGCGGCCCGTTGCCGTGGTTGAGATTAGTTCCGGATGTGAGTTTAACGACATTGCCGCCTGGCTTGACGGAAAACTGCCACGTTTTCAGAGGCCTGTGCGCTGGCTGGCGCTGCCGCAGGAGTTAAAACAGGGCGGGATTAAAATCTCCCGCCGCAGGCTGAAAGAGTGGGCTGCAGGGGCATAACCCCTGCAAGGTATTACTTATTGTTCTTCAGTGCCTGAAGTGCATTCGCTACCCCGGCACCGTATTCAGGATGTACCCGGCTGAACAGGCAAATCTGACGGTTCTGAATGCTTTCCGGGACGTCTTTCATCTCACCCGCAATGCGCACAAACATACGCTGATGCTCTTCATCGCTCAGCAGGTTATACAGCGCGCGCGGCTGGCTGAAGTAGTCGCTATCTTCGCGATGGTTCCAGTGGTCGGCTGCGCCTTCCAGGCTCAACGGCGGCTCGCTGAAATCTGGCTGTTCCTGGAAAACGTTAAAGCTGTTTGGCTCGTAGGTTGCGCCATTGCCGCTGTTGCCGTCCACCCGCATGGCTCCGTCGCGGTGGTAGTTGTGGAACGGGCATTTTGGCGCGTTCACCGGAATTTGATGATGGTTCACGCCCAGGCGGTAGCGGTGAGCGTCACCGTAGGAGAACAGGCGACCCTGCAACATGCGATCGGGTGAGAAACCAATGCCCGGTACGACGTTGGCCGGGGACATCGCCACCTGTTCAACGTCAGAGAAGTAGTTTTCCGGGTTGCGGTTCAGTTCCAGCACGCCCACTTCTATCAGTGGATAGTCGCCGTGTGGCCAGACTTTGGTCAGATCAAACGGGTTGTACGGCGTTTGTGACGCTTCGGCTTCCGGCATGATTTGCACGAACAACGTCCAGCGAGGGAAATCACCAGCCTCAATGGATTCGTACAGATCGCGCTGGGAGCTTTCGCGGTCCTCTGCGATCAGGCGGCTGGCTTCATCATCCATCAGGTTCTCAATACCCTGCTGGGATTTGAGATGGAACTTCACCCAGAAACGCTGATTGTCGCTATTGATAAAGCTGAAGGTATGGCTGCCAAAACCGTGAATGTGACGATAAGAGCGCGGTAAGCCACGGTCGCTGAAATCAATGGTCAACTGATGAAGGGCTTCCGGCAGGTGCGAGAAGAAATCCCATTTATACGTAGGGTTACGCAGGTTGGTGCGTGGATCGCGTTTGACGACGTGGTTCAGGTCGGGGAATTTCAGCGGGTCACGGAGATAGAACACCGGCGTGTTGTTGCCGACCAGGTCCCAGTTGCCCTCCTCGGTATAGAATTTCATGGAAAAGCCGCGAATATCTCGTTCGGCATCCGCCGCGCCGCGCTCACCGGCCACGGTGGAAAAGCGCAGGAACAGCTCAGTTTTTTTGCCGACTTCTGAGAATAATTTTGCCCGGGTGTAGCGGGTGATGTCATGCGTCACGGTGAAATGACCAAACGCGCCGGAGCCTTTAGCGTGCATGCGGCGCTCAGGGATTACTTCGCGGTCAAAGTGGGCGAGTTTTTCAAGGAACCAGACGTCCTGAAGTAGCATCGGGCCTCGCGGGCCTGCGGTAGCAACATTGTTGTTGTTTACAACGGGAGCGCCTGCGCCGGTTGTTAATCCTTTCTTGCTCATTAATGCCTCCTTGGGAGCCAGGTTTCACAGTAAAAAAGCGTTTATTTAAATCCACTTTTTTACTGTGTTTATTATTCACCTGCTCAATGTGTCATTTCGCGCTACCCGGCTGCATTGATCTTGTCACACAAAAAGGCGTCTTTTCATTTTCTTACAATCAAGGAAATATTGGCATTTTCTAGCGCGTTAATAAGATAATGCGCCACGCCATCCAATGGCATTTTTAAGGGCAGCCCTTTTTCTTTTTCAGGAACCAAGGAATGAATAAATTACTTTTAGCCGGCGGCGCGGGTTTGCTGCTGGTTTCCGCAGGTGCCAGCGCAATTGGCGTGAGTGCTGAAGTCGGCAAAGAATACACTAACCTCGGCGTGGGTTTTGGCACCGAAAGTAGCGGCATCGCGGTAACCGGTAACTATGCGCATAACGACGACAACGGTGATACCGTAGGCCTTGGCCTCGGTTTTAATATTCCTCTGGGGCCGATGATGGCAACCGTAGGCGGTCGTGGCGTTTACCTGCAAGCAAAAGATCGCAAAGAAGGTTATGCGCTTGCGGCGGGTGGCGGTTTGAGATGGCCAATCACTTCTGACATTGCCATTTTTGGCGATTACTACTATTCCCCGGACTCTCTGTCCAGCAGCGTGAAGGACTACAAAGAGGCCAGCGCCGGTGCAAGCTGGAACTTTATGCGTCCGTTTTCAGCGCAAGTGGGTTACCGCTATATTAGCCTTGGCGGCAAAGACGGCGATCGTACCGACACCGTGGCCGACGGTCCGTATGTGGGCGTGAGCGCCAGCTTCTAATCCATTAACGCGGCTTTTAGCCGCGTTAATGTTGCAGACAAAGAGGAAAAAAGCGTGGTTTTTCCCTCTTTGCGGTTATCAGCCGAAAATCAATGAATTGATTTTCCGTTTTTTGACGAATCCTTTGGCGTTTTTTCTATGCCCAGAGGTTGGTCAGTAGTCTAAGCGCGGCTTTTAGCCGCGTTTTTTATGTCTGCCGTTCTTTGGTGCCTGCGCTATAGTGGGGCGTTACCCTGCTGCGGAGTAAAAGATGTTAAAAGTAGAAATGCTGTCCACCGGCGACGAAGTGCTGTACGGGCAAATTACCGATACCAATGCGGCCTGGCTTGCCGACTATTTCTTTCACCAGGGTTTACCCATGTCGCGCCGCAATACGGTCGGCGACAGTCTGCCTGACCTGGTTGCCGTGCTGAAAGAGCGCAGCCACGAAGCGGATGTGCTGATTGTTAACGGCGGCCTGGGACCAACCAGCGATGATTTAAGCGCGCTGGCGGCGGCGACGGCGGCGGGCGTTGAGCTGGTCGAGCACGCGGAATGGTTAACCTATATGGAGCAGTTTTTTGCCGAGCGCGGGCGAGTGATGGCGCCGAGTAACCGCAAGCAGGCGCAAATCCCGGCTAACAGTGAAATGATCGACAATCCCGTCGGCACCGCCTGCGGCTTTGCATTGACCTTAAACCGCTGCCTGATGTTTTTCACTCCCGGCGTACCGTCAGAGTTTAAGGCTATGGTGGACAAACAAATCATGCCCCGGCTGCGTGAACGTTTTACCCTCCCTGAACCGCCGATATGCCTGCGTTTAACGACTTTTGGACGCTCAGAGAGCGAGCTGGCGCAATCGCTTGATCCGCTGGCGCTGCCGAAGGGCGTGGTGATGGGCTATCGCTCATCGATGCCGATCATTGAGCTTAAACTTACCGGCCCGGCCGGCCAGCGTGAAGCGATGGAGGCCGTTTGGCCGGAAGTCCGCCGCGTGGCAGGTGAGAGTCTGATTTTTGAGGGCACCGAAGGGCTTCCAGCACAAATAGCGCGCCGCCTGGGCGAACGCTCCCTGACTCTGGCCGTGAGCGAACAGTTCACCGGAGGCCTGCTGACGCTGCAGTTAAACCGGGCGCAGGCCGTGCTCCGGGCGAGCCGGGTTTTACCGCAGGCACCTGAAACATTGGCTGAGGCATTAGCATCCAGCGCAGAATGGCGCCTGAATCAACAGAGCGATCTGGCCCTGGTGATTTCGGGCGAAGAAGATCAGCAGATAAATTTTGCGCTCTCCACGCCAGACGGCACTTTTGGCCTGGGCGTGAAGTTTGGCACCAGCCGCCACGCGCTGGCAATACGCCAGGAAGTTTGCGCCATGATGGCGCTGAACGTGCTGCGCCGCTGGTTCAACGGCCAGCCGCTGGAAAGCGAACACGGCTGGATTAAGGTCGTAGAGTCAGTCAGCCTCTAACCTTCAGGCGAGCGCCCGGGCAAGTAGCGTGATCGGGTGCTCGCAGCGTTTGCTGGTCGACATTTCTATCTGCCATTTACAGGTTTCGCAGTCCGTCACCACCAGGTCTACGCCACTCTCTTCTATTTGCTGGAACAGCGGGGCGCCAATTTGCTGGGAAGTCGGGTAATTTTCCTTTTTAAACCCATAGGTCCCGGCAATGCCGCAGCACTGGGAGTCCAGCATCACCAGTTCCACGCCGGGAATGCGGCGCAGCAGCTCAATGGAATAGAGCGTCCAGCCCATTTTCTCCATATGGCAAGGCGTATGATAGGCGATACGCAGCGGCGTGTTTTTTAACGGTAGCGTTCTGCCATCCTCTTCCAGCAGTTTCCAGATATAACGCGTGGCGAGTTCAATCTGCTCGCGAACCGGGGCCGTGTCGATACCAAGAATATGCGGATATTCATCGCGCAGCGTGAAGGTACAGGTTGACGAGGTCGCAATGACCGGCAGCCCGCGCTGTATGACGGCCTCTTCCAGCGAGCTGGCGTTTACCCTTGCCTGTTTCTTTGCCTTTTCGATAAAGCCGTTGGCAATAAGCGGCACGCCGCAGCATTTTTCTCTTTGCAACAGCTGGACGCCGATGCCCATCGCGTTAAGCACTTTGACCATGTCTTTGCCGAGCTGCGGATGGTTGTAGTTCACGAAGCAGCCGTGGAAGAAAGCAACCTGCTGCGGGAAGCTGGCCTGGTGCGCGGCCTGGCGCCGATACCACTGGCGAAATGTGCCGAAGGAATATTTGGGCAACTCGCGGTGGGAATCAATTTTGAGGGTTTTATCCAGCAGCTTGCGTACGGGCTTCAAACCGGTCGCGGCGTTGATCAGCGGGGCAAAAGGCGTGGAGAGCGTACCGAGTAAATCAGTATGACTGAGAACAGCATCGCGCAGCGAAGGTTTATGTTCGCCATATCTGGCCCGCGCCCGCTGGATGATATCGCCAATGTTGACTTCGGACGGGCAGGAGACTTCGCAGCGCTTGCAGTTGGTGCAGTACTTCAGCGCGTCGTCGTACAGGGAGGGATCTTTCAGGCGCAACCTTTCTCCGTCGGGCCCGGCCTGTTTTGGCCCCGGATATTCCGGGCGAACGCGGCTTACCGGGCAAGCCGTGGTGCAGACCGTGCATTTAATACAGCTTTCAAAGCTGGTTTCATCAAGCAGGTTCATGGCAAGCCTCCGCGGCAACAAGGATTTGATTGGCCACACAGAGCGCCGTGAGCATCGATACGCCGGCTCCGCATCCCTGATGAATAGGATCAAAACCCCCCAGCACCGAGCCAATAGCGTAGAGATTTTTGGTGTATTCCCCGTGATGGAACGGCTGGAAGTGGTTATTCACGGTTAGCCCAAATTGCAGCCAGGGCTGCGGCGTAAAGAAATCTGTTTTGCTCCAGGCGGCTCGCTCGGCCTCGATGTTCACGTCCAGCCCGAAGATGGGCTCGATGACATGTTGCCGGGTAGCCTCCAGCCCACCGCTGAAAAAGCTGCCGCTGGCCAGGATGACATGCCGGGTCCGCAGCGGCACTTCACGATGATTTTTGGTGAACAGGGCATTGATACGCCCTTGTTCAAGCTGAGCGCCGGTTACGGTATCTCCGGGCATAATAAGCCCGCCCAGGGTCTGAAAACGGCGGCGGAGCGCATTGTGTAGCCTCATCCCAAGCACCGAAGGCGGCAGCGTTGGCAGGAGTTTTACCGGCACGCCGAGGGCTTGCTCAACGGCGGCTACCGTTCGTGCTTCCAGGTTCAGGCAAGCGGGCAGAATCATAGCCTCGCCGCTGCCCAGCAGCAGCCTGAGTTCATCCACCAGCGCCGGAAGATTTTCCGGCAGATCCAGCACCCGGGCGATGTTCACGGCGCGAAACTCGCTTGGGTTGTTACGTAAGACATCCAGTACGGGCAGGGTGAGCTCGGCGACGTGCACGTTACAGCCGGTGGCAGACAGTGAACCCGCCACCAGCTCTGCCTGAAAATCCAGGAAGCCAGCAATATTAATCACCGTCACTTTTTGCCAGGGCAACGGCGCCTGCGGCACTTCCGGCGGGCTGAGCCAGCTGGCCCTTTGCTTGCCCAGCGGCGTGATTCTGAGGTGATTTTGGCGATGATGACCCACCAGCGGAATGCCAGCTCTGGCCAGCAGTTGCTCACTCTCTGCAGCGAGCGCCAGCACGCGCTCTTTGCCCATCAGGCTGTAAGGATGCTGAGGCGCTTGCTCCGCCAGGTTTTCCAGCGCCGTCTCTGGCTGGTGAACGGGAGTGCCGTCCGGTAACGTTGAAAGCAAATCCAACGAACCAGAAGAGAAGTGCAGCGCGCTTTGCCCGCGGCTGACGATGGCGCAGCGCTGGCCGCTTTCCGCCAGCTTTATGCCGGCTGTCAGCCCGGCCAGGCCGCTGCCGATGATAATCGTGTCAAATTTCATCCCTGTTCTCCGTTGTCCAGACCGCATAGTCCCTGATAAATCCAGGCGGTAAATTCGCTTTCTCGCAATGCATTTCCCCAGGCTACAGGGCGAACGCCCTTCCAGCGTTCGTTGAGGAAGTGAGAGAGTTGCTCCAGCGATTGTGCAGGCGTAGTGAGCTGGAAGCGTTGCAGGAGACCGGCTGCCCGGCAGGCGCACAGCTCGCCCTGGCAGGTGCCCATGCCAACGCGCGTTCTGCGGCGCAAATCTCCCAGGTTTTTTACGCCGAGGGCATCAATGGCATAGCGCACTTCGCCGGTGGTGACGGCTTCGCATTCGCACACCAGGCTGTTGCTGAGTCGGCTGTTATTCAGCAGCCGCGTTGCGCGGTCGCCGTGCCGCCAGACGGCGGAACCGCGAATTGTCGGTGGCAAGGAGATAACTTTCCCCAGCGTTTGTTCTGCCGTATGTTCGGAGCCCGGCAGCGACGCCGAGGCGGTGGAGCAGGGCGTGGTATTCCCTAAACGCTCGCAAACCAGATCCGTTGCCCACTCCGCCATCAGACGATAGGTCATCAGTTTGCCGCCGGTAATGGTGATGAAGCCGTCCATGCCGTCGCGTTTCCCGTGGTCCAGCAGCACAATTCCACGGCTGACGCTGCGCCCGGTGGGATCGTTGTCGCTGGCAACCAGAGGCCTGACGCCAGCGTAGGCCCGAAGAATACGGGTTCGGCCAAGCACCGGAGCCAGCTTTTCCCCTTCACGAATCAGCGTGTCCACTTCATCCGGTGTGACGCACATATTGTCGATTTGGTCGTAGTCGATATGCGTGGAGGTGGTGCCAATAAGCGAAATGGTATCGCCGGGGACCAGAATATCGGCGTCTGCTGGTTTACGGCAGCGGTTGATGACCATGTTGTTGATGCGGTGCCCGAGGATCAGTAACGCCCCTTTGGCCGGGAACATTTTTACGCTTAGATCGGCGTATTCTGCGATGTGCTGCCCCCAGATCCCTGCGGCGTTTACCACCATTGGTGCACGGAACTCGCCTGCCTGGCGGGTAAGGTGGTTGAAGACTCGCACGCCGCAAACGCGTGAGCCTTCGCGAATCAGCCCGGTGATCTCGCAGCCCGTCAGCACTTCTGCGCCGTGTTCTTTGGCATCAAGCATGTTAGCGGCGGTGAGGCGGAATGGGTCGACCGTGCCATCCGGGACACGAACCGCGCCGAGAAGCGATGGGTTGGCGGACGGCTCAAGCCGTAATGCCTCTCGGGGATCCAACGCTTCTGCAGGAATACCGGCCTGGCGGCAGGCGGCGATAAACCCGCTTTGAAACGCCAGATCATCTTCCGGCAGGGTGATAAACAGGCCATCCGTGGGCTCGATACAGTGGCGGGCAATACGCCGCAGAATCCGGTTTTCTTCGATGCACTCTTTGGCGGATTCCCCGTCGGTGACCGCATAGCGTGAGCCGCTGTGAAGCAGGCCGTGATTGCGGCCTGTGGCACCGGTTGCGATGTCGTGACGCTCAAGCAGCAGTACTTTCAGCCCGCGGCGGGCGCAGTCTCGCGCTATGCCGGCACCGGTTGCCCCTCCACCGATGATAATCACGTCCGCTTCTCTGCTCACATGGTGCTCCTTTACCCCTTTTTATTTACCGTTATTCAGCCACAAAGAAAGTGTGGAATGTTTGATTGCGAGCAAATTCGAGCAACAAACGAAAATAATTAGTGAAAATATGCACCATTTCGCCTTTCTGTAATAAAAATGTAACATTGTGTGCGATGTTTCACAGTAAATACGCGCCCGGATAACTACCATGCGCTCGCAAAAGAACATTTGGCAGGAGCCGCTTGCTCCCGCTGAACATCAACGCCACGGAGGCTCGTATGTTAAGTATCTTCAAACCCGCCGCGCATAAGACGCGTTTGCCAGAGGAGCAGATAGATCCGACCTATCGCCGCCTGCGCTGGCAAATTTTCATGGGTATCTTCTTCGGTTATGCCGCTTACTATCTGGTAAGGAAAAACTTTACCCTTGCGATGCCGTATCTGGTGGAGCAGGGCTTCTCCCGAGGCGATCTCGGTTTTGCGCTTTCCGGGATTTCGATCGCCTACGGATTTTCGAAATTCATCATGGGCTCGGTTTCTGACCGCTCGAATCCGCGCGTATTCCTACCCGCCGGGCTGATTCTTGCCGCCGCCGTGATGCTGTTTATGGGCTTTGTGCCCTGGGCAACGTCCAGCATCGCAGTCATGTTTGTGCTGCTGTTCGCCTGCGGTTGGTTCCAGGGCATGGGATGGCCGCCGTGCGGGCGCACCATGGTGCACTGGTGGTCGCAGAAGGAGCGTGGAGGCATTGTTTCCGTCTGGAACTGCGCCCATAACGTCGGGGGCGGTATTCCTCCGCTGCTGTTCCTGCTGGGGATGGCGTGGTTTAACGACTGGCATGCGGCGCTGTATATGCCCGCTTTCGCCGCCATTATTGTGGCAATTATTGCCTTCGGCTTGATGCGCGACACGCCTCAATCCTGCGGCCTGCCGCCGATTGAAGAGTACAAAAACGACTACCCGGACGATTACAGCGAGAAAGCGGAAGAAGAGCTGACGGCTAAGCAGATCTTCATGAAGTACGTCTTCCCGAACCGTCTGCTGTGGTACATCGCCATTGCTAACGTGTTTGTCTATTTGCTGCGTTACGGCATCCTGGACTGGTCGCCAACTTACCTGAAAGAAGTAAAACACTTCGCGCTGGATAAATCCTCGTGGGCCTACTTCCTTTATGAATACGCGGGTATTCCAGGCACGCTGCTGTGCGGCTGGATGTCGGACAAGGTGTTTAAAGGTAACCGCGGCGCGACAGGCGTGTTCTTCATGGTGTTGGTGACGATTGCCACCGTGGTTTACTGGCTCAACCCGCCGGGTAATCCGGGCGTGGATATGGCCTGTATGATTGTTATCGGCTTCCTGATTTACGGCCCGGTAATGCTGATTGGTCTGCATGCGCTTGAGCTTGCACCTAAGAAAGCGGCAGGGACGGCAGCGGGCTTTACCGGCCTGTTTGGTTACCTGGGCGGCTCGGTCGCGGCCAGCGCGATTGTCGGCTACACCGTGGACTTCTTCGGCTGGGACGGCGGCTTTATCGTGATGATTGGCGGCAGTATTTTGGCCGTGCTGTTGCTGATTGTGGTGATGATTGGCGAGCGCAAACACCACGATGAAAAAATGCTGAAAAACGGCTAAGGAGTGCATCATGAAACTGATGGCAAAATCTTTACTGGCGGGCGTGGTGCTGGTGGCGACCAGCAGCGTCTTCGCCCAGACCACGGACAAAATCGTGATTGCCCACCGGGGCGCCAGCGGCTATCTGCCTGAGCATACGTTACCGGCAAAAGCGATGGCCTATGCCCAGGGTGCGGATTACCTTGAGCAAGACCTGGTGATGACCAAAGACGACAGGCTGGTGGTGCTGCATGACCACTATCTGGACAGGGTGACCGACGTCGCGAAGCGTTTCCCGGATCGGGCGCGCAAAGACGGGCGCTACTACGCCATCGACTTTACGCTGGCGGAAATCAAGTCCCTGAAGTTCACCGAGGGCTTCGACATCGTTAACGGCAAGCAGGTGCAAACTTATCCAGGGCGTTTCCCGATGGGCAAATCCGACTTCCGGGTGCACACCTTTGAAGAAGAGATCGAGTTTGTTCAGGGGCTGAACCATTCCTCCGGGAAAAACATCGGTATCTATCCTGAGATAAAAGCGCCGTGGTTCCACCACCAGGAAGGCAAAGATATCGCGGCAAAAACCCTTGAGGTACTGAAGCAGTACGGCTACACCGGCAAGCAGGACAAGATCTATCTTCAGTGCTTTGACGCCGCCGAGCTGAAGCGCATTAAAAACGAGCTTGAGCCGAAGATGGGCATGAACCTTAATCTGGTGCAGCTTATCGCCTATACCGACTGGAATGAGACTCAGGAAAAACAGCCGGACGGCAAGTGGGTGAACTACAGTTACGACTGGATGTTTAAGCCGGGCGCGATGAAGCAGATTGCCGAGTATGCCGACGGCATTGGCCCGGACTACCATATGCTGGTGGAGAAGGCGTCAACCAAAGGGAACGTGAAGCTCACCGACATGGTGACCGAAGCACACGCCAGCAAATTGACCGTGCATCCTTATACGGTGAGGGCGGACGCGTTGCCGGACTACGTGAGCGATGTGAATCAGCTGTACGACGTGCTGTATAACCAGGCGGGCGTAGATGGGCTGTTTACCGACTTCCCGGACAAAGCCGTACGGTTTCTTAATAAGCCGTAATCGCTAATGAAAAAGGCCGCATTTGCGGCCTTTTTTACATCACTACATCTCGAGTTCGATATCTCCCCGTGCTTTGCAGCAGCAGGGAAGAATTTCACCGGGCTGGATAAACGCCAGCGGCTCGGTCAGCCACTGAACTTCCCCCGCCAGCAGCTTAGTGCGGCATGAACCGCAATAGCCTTCCCGGCACTGATACTCTACGCAGACTTTGTGTGACTCCAGCGCCGCCAGTAGCGAAGGGTGTTCTTCTTCGCTCATCAACTGCGCGCCGGTAATGCTGAGCGTAATGCGGCCCATTGTTTACAGCTGGAAGTTGCTCAGATCGTCGGTATCGACTTCCGAGTCAATCTGGCCCACCAGGTAGGAGCTGACTTCCACTTCCTGCGGCGCAACCTGGACGTTGTCGGACACCAGCCATGCGTTGATCCATGGAATCGGGTTGGAGCGAGTCTGGAACGGCAGATCAAGGCCCACGGCCTGCATGCGGATGTTGGTGATGTACTCCACATACTGGCAAAGGATGTCTTTGTTCAGGCCAATCATCGAGCCGTCGCGGAACAGGTAGTCGGCCCACTCTTTTTCCTGCTGGGCGGCCAGCACGAACAGGTCGTAGCATTCCTGGCGGCATTCAACGGCGATTTCCGCCATTTCCGGATCGTCTTCACCGCTGCGCATCAGGTTCAGCATATGCTGGGTGCCGGTCAGGTGCAGGGCTTCGTCACGGGCGATCAGCTTGATGATTTTGGCGTTACCTTCCATCAGCTCGCGCTCGGCGAAGGCGAAGGAACAGGCAAAGCTCACATAGAAGCGAATCGCT
>DWRP01000014.1:0-79880 GCA_018231245.1 Gorgopas trochilus
GAACCCCGGATGCAGCTTTTGACCGCATACTCCCTTAGCAGGGGAGCGCCTTCAGCCTCTCGGCCACCTCACCACACAACGCCTCTTTCGAGTGCTTCGAGTAACTCGTTAAGAGCTTCTCGTCGCTGCGTGGCGCATATATTACTTTCTGGGACTTATAAGTCAAACAATTTTCCAAAAGCTTTTACCGTTTGCACAAATCACACGCAATTAGCATGTAAAAGCCACAAAGAGGGTGTTTTATAAGCGGATTTTACCGGCTTACAGCGCGTTTTAGTGAAGCCGTTCAAATGATGAGAGGCGTGTTTAGGCAACGAGAAAGATGAAAATTTGAGCGGTTGAAATCGAAAGGTAACGTTAAGAGAGAAAAATGGGAGAGAGTTGCGTCTCGCCCGACAGCGAGACGCGACAATATCAGTAACTGGACTGCTGGGATTTTTCAGCCTGGATACGCTGGTAGATCTCTTCACGGTGGACAGATACTTCTTTAGGGGCGTTAACACCAATACGAACCTGGTTACCCTTTACCCCTAAAACTGTCACTGTGACCTCATCCCCAATCATGAGGGTCTCACCAACTCGACGAGTCAGAATCAGCATTCTTTGCTCCTTGAAAGATTAAAAGAGTCGGGTCTCTTGTATCCCGGCATTATCCATCATATAACGCCAAAAAGTAAGCGATGACAAACACGTAATGTGTAAGCAGTCACGGCATCACATTCTGTTAAACGTAAGTTTAGCCGATATACACAAACTCAACCTGACTTTATCGTTATCGATAGCGCAGTGAACAAGACGCCATAACGTTGCCGCTATGGCGTCTGTTTGTGCTTTTTAGTTATTACAGTTTCGCACTTACCCAGCTTTCAACGCTGGCTAATGCTGCTGGAAGCGCCGCCGCATCCGTACCGCCGGCTTGCGCCATGTCAGGACGACCGCCACCTTTGCCACCCACCTGCTGGGCGACCATACCGATCAGTTCCCCTGCTTTTACACGGTCGGTCACATCCTTAGAGACCCCCGCAATCAGAGAAACCTTACCTTCTGCCACCGTCGCCAGTACGATAACCGTCGAACCTAACTGGTTCTTCAGATCGTCGACCATAGTGCGAAGCATTTTAGGCTCAACGCCAGCCAGGTCGCTGACCAGCAGTTTGACGCCTTTAATCTCTACCGCTTTGCTGGAGAGGCTTGCGCTCTCCTGCGCCGCGGCCTGTTCTTTCAGCTGCTGCAGCTCTTTTTCCAGCTGACGAGTGCGATCCAGCGCAACGCGCACTTTCTCGCCCAGGTTCTGGCTATCGCCTTTCAGCAGCTGTGCAATATCGTGCAGCTGATCG
Source organism: Gorgopas trochilus (assembly GCA_018231245.1). NCBI lineage: Eukaryota > Metazoa > Arthropoda > Insecta > Lepidoptera > Hesperiidae > Gorgopas > Gorgopas trochilus. Next base: position 1,338 of record DWRP01000014.1, read on the forward strand.
CTCTGCGCGTGCAGGCTGGCAATGGCGCCTTCACCGGTCACCGCCTCGATACGACGCACGCCCGCTGCCGTTCCTGATTCGGAAACGATGCGGAACAGGCCGATATCACCGGTGCGGGAGGCGTGAGTACCGCCACACAGTTCGGTGGAGAAATCACCCATGCTCAGCACGCGAACGCGCTCGTCATACTTCTCGCCAAACAGCGCCATCGCGCCTTTTTTCTTCGCGTCCTCGAGATCCATAACATGGGTTTCGATTGGCAGGTTGCGGCGGATCTGCGCGTTCACCAGGTCTTCAACCGCACGGATTTCGGACGGTTTCATCGCCTCAAAGTGCGAGAAGTCGAAACGCAGCACTTTGTCGTTAACCAGAGAACCTTTCTGCGCAACGTGGGTACCCAGCACGTCGCGAAGCGCGGCGTGCATCAGGTGCGTTGCAGAGTGGTTCAAACGGATACGCGCGCGGCGAGCTTCATCAACGTTAGCCTGAACGCCCTCGCCCACTTTCAGCGAGCCGGATGCCAGCTTGCCGAGGTGGCCAATGGCCTGGCCATATTTCTGCGTATCGGTAACCGCAAAGCTAAAGCCGTTGCCTTTCAGCTCGCCTTTATCGCCAACCTGACCGCCGGATTCAGCGTAGAATGGCGTTTTGTCCAGAATGACCACCGCATCCTGACCCGCGCTGATGCTGTCCACGGCTTTACCGTCAACAAACAGAGCGGTCACTTTGCCGGTCAGCTCCAGCGCGTCATAGCCTTTAAACTCAGAGGCGCCGTCAACGCGGATCATCGCGTTGTAGTCGGCACCAAAGCCGCTGGATTCGCGCGCGCGACGGCGCTGCTCTTCCATCGCCGCTTCGAAGCCCGCTTCATCAACTTTGATGTCGCGTTCGCGACAAACGTCTGCCGTCAGGTCAACCGGGAAGCCGTAGGTGTCGTACAGACGGAACGCGGTTTCGCCGTCCAGCGTGTCGCCCTTGAGCTTCGCCAGCTCTTCGTCCAGCAGTGCCAGTCCGCGCTCCAGCGTACGGGCAAACTGTTCTTCTTCGGTTTTCAGAACCTGCTCAACCTGCGCCTGCTGGCGTTTCAGCTCATCACCGGCAGCGCCCATTACGCCAATCAGCGGCGCAACAAGCTTATAGAAGAAGGTATCCTTCGCGCCCAGCATGTTGCCGTGACGGATCGCGCGACGAATGATACGACGCAGCACGTAGCCGCGGTTTTCATTCGATGGGATCACGCCGTCGGCAATCAGGAATGCACAGGAACGAATGTGGTCGGCGATAACGCGCAGCGATTTGTTGCTTAGATCGGTCGCACCGGTCACGTCGGCAACGGCCTTGATCAGCGTGCTGAACAGGTCGATTTCATAGTTGGAGTTAACGTGCTGCAGAACCGCCGCAATACGTTCCAGACCCATGCCGGTATCGACGGACGGTTTTGGCAGCGGCTCCATGGTGCCGTCGGCCTGACGGTTAAACTGCATGAAGACGATGTTCCAGATCTCGATATAGCGATCGCCATCTTCTTCCGCGCTGCCTGGAGGGCCGCCCCAAATGTGGTCGCCGTGATCGTAGAAGATCTCGGTGCACGGGCCGCACGGACCGGTATCGCCCATCTGCCAGAAGTTGTCAGACGCATACGGCGCGCCCTTATTATCGCCGATGCGGATAATACGCTCGCGCGGAATGCCGACTTCTTTTTCCCAGATCTCATAGGCTTCGTCGTCGGTTTCATAGACGGTAACCCACAGGCGATCTTTCGGCAGGTTGAACCAGTTTTCACCGGTCAGCAGTTCCCACGCGTACTGGATTGCATCGTGTTTGAAGTAGTCGCCGAAGCTGAAGTTGCCCAGCATTTCGAAGAAAGTATGGTGACGCGCGGTGTAGCCGACGTTTTCCAGATCGTTATGTTTACCGCCCGCACGCACGCAACGCTGTGAGGTTGTGGCGCGGGAATAATTACGCTTGTCGAGACCAAGGAAAACATCCTTGAACTGGTTCATCCCGGCGTTGGTAAACAGTAAAGTCGGGTCGTTATTCGGTACCAGGGAGCTGCTGGCAACAACCTGGTGTCCCTTACTATGGAAAAAATCGAGAAACGCCTGACGGATCTCAGCGGTGCTCTTGCTCATAATTATCCTGGAATCAAGCTAACGAAATGTCGTAGCAAGCCTGTATCTGTAAACAGTTGGACAGACCAGCTACTGGAAAAAGTGGGAATAAGATAAGTTTTCTTTAAAGGGAAGTAAAATCCCGCATGCGTTCAATCGGTAAAATTACGCCAGATATCCTGAATATCTTCCATGAGAAAGCCGCGATAGAGCAAAAAGCGCTGGATTTTGACTTTTTCTGAAAATTCACGCGCCAGCGGCTCACCGTACTTACGCACCGCCTGCTCGCGCGCCAGCTCGCACCAGTCGATTTCGCATTCGCGCATTGCTTTTTCAATGGACTCACGGGCAACGCCCTTCTGGTTCAGCTCCTGGCGGATGCGGGCGGGGCCATAGCCTTTGCGGCCGCGGCTGGCCAGAAACCGACCGGCGAAGCGGTCATCATCCAGGTAGCGCTGCTCGTAGCACCAGGCGATGACGCGATCGTAATCTTCAGCCGTGGCATCAATATCTTCCGGTCCGTTCTTGCTCATCACGGGAGCCGAGAGCTTACGCCGCAGCTCTTGCTCGCTGTGGTCGCGCACCGCCAGAATGCGTACCGCGCGATCCAATAATCGGGCATAGGCGGGGCGACGGGATGTCGGTTCACTCATAAAAAACCTACAGATTCAGAAATGCAAAAAGGGCCGCATCAGCAGCCCTTCATCTTTACACGAGAGACTTAAAAGTCTTCGTTTGTTTCTTCAGCATCCGCAGCATCAACCACGAAATCCGGTTTGGAGTCCTGGTTGCTCAACAGAAGCTCGCGTACTTTCTTCTCAATCTCTTTTGCGGCAGCCGGGTTGTCTTTCAGCCAGGAAATCGCATTCGCTTTACCCTGACCGATCTTGTCGCCGTTGTAGCTATACCAGGCACCCGCTTTTTCAATCAGCTTCTCTTTCACGCCCAGGTCAACCAGCTCGCCGTAGAAGTTAATGCCTTCGCCGTAGAGGATCTGGAACTCAGCCTGTTTGAACGGCGCAGCGATTTTGTTCTTCACAACCTTCACGCGGGTCTCGCTGCCCACCACGTTTTCGCCCTCTTTCACCGCACCGATACGGCGAATATCCAGACGAACAGACGCATAGAACTTCAGCGCGTTACCACCGGTAGTGGTTTCCGGGTTACCGAACATCACGCCGATTTTCATACGGATCTGGTTGATGAAGATCAGCAGCGTGTTGGACTGCTTCAGGTTACCCGCCAGCTTACGCATCGCCTGGCTCATCATACGTGCCGCGAGGCCCATGTGAGAGTCACCGATTTCACCTTCGATTTCCGCTTTTGGCGTCAGCGCGGCAACGGAGTCGACCACGATCACGTCGACCGCACCGGAGCGTGCCAGCGCGTCACAAATTTCCAGCGCCTGCTCGCCGGTGTCCGGCTGGGAACACAGCAGGTTGTCGATATCAACGCCCAGTTTACGGGCATAGACAGGGTCAAGCGCGTGCTCGGCATCGATAAACGCACAGGTTTTACCTTCGCGCTGTGCCGCCGCAACGACCTGCAGCGTCAGCGTCGTTTTACCTGAGGATTCCGGTCCGTAGATTTCTACGATACGACCCATCGGTAAACCGCCCGCGCCGAGAGCGATATCCAGAGAAAGCGAACCGGTGGAGATAGTTTCCACATCCATGGAACGGTCTTCACCCAGGCGCATGATGGAGCCTTTACCGAATTGCTTTTCGATCTGGCCCAGTGCTGCCGCCAACGCTTTCTGTTTGTTTTCGTCGATAGCCATTATTACTCCTGTCATGCCGGGAGAAGCGGCTGCGCTTCACCGTGGATTTCTGTTCTGTTGGTGCAATTATACTGTATAGTCATACAGTATCAAGTATTTTGTAGAAATTGTTGCCAGAGCGTTTTCAACGCATATTCCGTTGCCTTCCGGCGCACGCTTTCACGATCGCCGCTAAAGCATTCGCGGCGGGTAATCCCTTCCCCTTTTGCGGTGGCGAAACCAAACCAGACGGTGCCAACCGGCTTCACGTCGCTGCCGCCGTCAGGCCCCGCGATGCCGCTAATGGAAATGGCATAGTCCGCGCGCGCCTCTTTGAGGGCGCCAATCGCCATTTCGATCACTACCGGTTCGCTGACCGCGCCGTGCTGCTCAAGCGTGGCTTCGCGCACGCCAATCATCTGCGCCTTAGCCTCGTTACTGTAGGTCACAAAGCCGCGTTCAAACCAGGCGGAACTGCCCGCGATATCCGTGATTACTTTGGCAACCCAGCCGCCAGTGCAGGACTCCGCGGTGGTGACGGTCGCGCCACGCTGCTTTAGCGCCAGCCCAACGACCTCGCTCAGCTGCATCAATTCATGGTCAGTCATTCTCGCTCCAGGCTTCGGAAAAACGTGCAGCACAAGATAGCACTTTCTGGTGAGATATGGGGATGAGGTTACGGTTTTACGAGGGGGATTCAGAAAAAAGCCGATGCGCGCGCACCGGCTCTGGAAAGGGCTATTTCATACTGTCCGCAAGGACAGTGACGTTGTGGCGAAACGCCTTCACGTAGGTATCCGCCACGCCGCCTTTCGCGGATAACGCTTCCGGATACAGTTCACCTCCCGGCTGCGCTCCCGTCGCGCTGGCGATTTGTTTTACCAGGCGCGGATCGAGCTGGTTTTCCATAAACCAGGTTTTCACCCCGTCGGCCTTAATCTGGTTGATAATTTCAGCCACCTGCGCCGCATTCGCCTCGCTCTCTGAGGATAGCCCCTGCGGTGCCATAAACGTTACATCATACGCGCGGCTGAAATAGCCGAAAGCATCGTGACTGGTCAGCACCTTGCGCTTCTCCTGCGGGATCTGGCTGAAGCGCGTTTTGGCCCAGCTATCCAGCCCGGTCAGCGAGGCAATATACGGCTTGCCGGTGGCCTCAAGGGCGGCTTTATCTGCGGGATCGGCTTTTATCAGCCCCTGCAGAATGTTTTGTGCATAAATGGCCCCGTTGGCCGCGCTGTTCCAGGCGTGAGGATCGGTAACGGTTTTTCCGTCTTCTTCGAGGGTATGCGTTTTGACGCCTTCAGACGCCACCACGAGCTGGCCCTTAAAGCCGGAGGCCTTAACCAGGCGGTCAAGCCACCCTTCCAGCCCCAGACCGTTCACCACCACCACGTCAGCCTTGCTCAGGGCGGCGCTGTCCTTCGGCGACGGCTCAAACGTGTGCGGATCGCCATCCGGCCCCACCAGCGTGACCACTTTCACATGTTCACCGCCCACCTCCTGCGCGATGTCGCCCAGTATGGAAAAGCTGGAGACCACGTTAAGCGTTTTCGCCATCGCCCCGTGCGATATCATCCCCAGCGCAAGCGCCAGCATTAACCCAGTACGTTTCATCATTTCCCCTTGCGTTAAATACGCGCGCGCAGGCTGCCAGCCAGCCTGCTCCGCGAGCCGAATAAAATGGAAAAAAGGAACAGCGCGCTGGCGGTAAGCACGATGGACGGCCCGGCGGGTAAACTCACCGCCCAGGAGAGGCTCAGCCCCAGCCACGCGCAAAAAATACCGCTGATTCCCGCCAGCATGAGCAGGCCGGGCAACGTGCGTGCCCAGCACCGCGCCGCCACCGCGGGAAGCATCATCAGACCCACCGCCATCAGCGTGCCCAGCACCTGAAAACCGGCGACCAGATTAAGCACCAGCAGCGCAAGAAACAGCGCGTGCAGCGCCCCAGGCAGCCACCGGGCGTTGACATGTAGCCAGGCGGTATCAAACGCCTCGGTCACCAGCCCGCGGTAGAAAACGGCCAACGTGATGACGGTGAAAATAGACACGCCCGCCACAAACAGCGCGGCGTCTTTGTCTACGGCCAGAATAGAGCCAAACAGAAGATGCAGCAGATCGACGTTCGAGCCGCGCAGCGACACCAGCGTCACCCCCAGCGCCAGCGATCCCAGGTATAAACCGGCAAAGCTGGCGTCTTCTTTTAGCGGCGTCCGGCGGCTAACCAGCCCGGCCACCAGCGCAACGGTAATACCAGCAATAAACCCGCCGACGCTCATCGCCATCAGCGACATGCCGCTTAGCAGGTACCCCGCCGCCACGCCGGGTAAAATGGCGTGGGAGAGCGCATCGCCCATCAGGCTCATCCGCCGTAGCAGGAGAAATACGCCCAGCGCGGTCGTGCTGACGGACAGCGCCAGGCACACCACCAGCGCACGGCGCATAAAGCCGTAATCGATAAACGGCTCAAAAAAGAGATGCCAGATCATGCCACCCTCACCCGTTCCGTTTTCCAGCACGGGCTATCGGCGTCCAGCCGCAGGGTCTGCGGGAAATGCCGCGATACGCGCTCGCTGTCGTGAAGGACCGCAAGCAGCGTCTGCCCCTGCATGTACATCTCAAGCATGAGCGCCATCAGCGCGTTGCAGGTCGCCTCATCCACGCCGGTAAACGGTTCATCCAGCATGACGAGCGGGGCCTCCTGTACCAGCACGCGCGCAAAAAGCATGCGCTGGAACTGGCCGCCCGAAAGCGCGTCGATCGTCACCTGCGCCATCTGCTCAAGCCCAACGCGCTCGAGGGCGCGGGCCACGCGCAGGCGCGCGTCGCGGCGCAGGCCCGACAAAAGCGAAACCCGGGGCCAGCACCCCATGCTCACCGCGTCCTGAACGGTAATGGGAAACTGCGTCTCCAGCGCATGGCGCTGCGCCAGCCAGCCGATAACCGGGCGTTTACCCTGCCAGCGAAAGCTGCCGCTCACGGGAGGAATAAAACCGGCAAGCGTTTTCAGCAGCGTGGATTTGCCGCATCCGTTGGCCCCGACGATAGCGGTCATGCTCCCGGGTTCAATCACGCCCGAAAGAGGACGCGTCACGGCCTGATGTTCGTAACCGGCCGTCAGCTCGTTCATCACAATCATGGCAACTGCACCGCCCAGCGCACGGCCAGCGCGAGCAACACGATAAGCGCCAGCGTGAGCGAAAGCCGGACCGGCGCGGAAAGGGAAAAGAGGGACGTTGGCATATCGACACCGTTAAATATGTTATAACATAACAATAAACGGTGGCGACTCAGATGTAAACGGACGACGCGAAAGGGAGTGTGGCGAAATGTTTCTGCAAATGTCCCTCTCCCGCAGGAGAGAGCATCAGCCGCACGACAGTGCCGGGTGGCGGCGTTCCCCTACCCGGCCTGCACGTCGGAGCGACTTACTGGCTGAACGGCGACGCCGCCGGGACGCGCGCCTGGGACACCGCGAGCCCAAGCTGCCACACCGCCATGGCGTAGTGGGTGCTGTGGTTATAGCGGGTAATGGTGTAGAAGTTCGGCATTCCGTACCAGTACTGATAGCCGGTCCCGACGTCCAGACGCAGCAGGCTCACCTGGTCGACGTTGCCCAGCGGCTGCGTTGGCGTTAAGCCCGCCGCCGTCAGCTGCGAAACGCTGTATTTGGTTTTAAACCCGTTATCCAGCCCGAACGCCTCGCCGTTGGCCTGCACCGCAACCTGCCCGCCCGGGGTCCAGCCGTGCGCCTTAAAGTAGTTGGCGACGCTGCCGATGGCATCCTCCGGGTCCCACAGGTTGATGTGACCATCGCCATTGAAATCAACGGCATATTGCTTATAGGACGACGGCATAAACTGGCCGTAGCCCATCGCGCCGGCAAACGAGCCCTTCAGATCGAGCGGATCGTCCTGCTCGTCGCGCGCCATCAGCAGGAAGGTTTCCAGCTCGGACGAGAAGTATTCAGCGCGGCGCGGATAGTTAAACGACAGCGTCGCCAGCGCGTCGAGAATGCGGGTTTTGCCCATCACGCGGCCCCAGCGCGTCTCCACGCCGATAATGCCGACGATGATTTCCGGCGGCACGCCGTAGACCTGCCACGCGCGGTTCAGGGCATCTTCATACTGATTCCAGAACGCCACGCCGTTCTGCACGTTGTCCGGGGTAATAAACTGCTTGCGATAGCGCAGCCATGCGCCGTTTGGCCCGGTTGGCACCTGCGCCGTCGGCGCCTGCCTGTCCATCAGGCGCAGGACGTAGTCCAGACGTTTCGCCTGGGACAAAATTTCATGCAGCTGCTGGCGGTCAAAGCCATGCTTGCTGACCATCTTATCGATGAACTGCTCGGCGGCCGGATTGTTCGCGAAATCGCCGCCCATCTGCATCACGTTGTGCTGCGGCTCCAGCAGAAAGCCCCCAGAGGGCGCGCCAGCCGTTTGCTGGGCAGCTTCGGTTTTCGGTTTGCTACTACAGGCAGAAAGCAGAATCAGCGCGGGTAACAACGCTGCATAACGACGCTTGAGCATGTGACATCCATTTAACGAATCGATAAGTGCCAATTATGGTAAAGCATCCCCAACACCACAAGGAAGCGGTTATGTGGCCGTAAGCAAAATCTTTCACCTTTAACCATGATCGCCAGAAGGGTATGCATTACTATTAACGCCCCCGCTGCTGAGCCGGGGACAGGACGATCGAAACCGGAGAGAAAAATGAGAGATTTTCTGTTAAACGCAGGCCGTCAAACCCTGATGCTGGAGCTGCAGGAGGCGAGCCGCCTGCCCGAGCGCCTGGGTGAGGATTTTGTCCGCGCGGCAAACACCATTATCCAGTGCGAGGGTAAAGTGATTGTGGCGGGCATCGGCAAATCCGGCCATATCGGCAAAAAGATTGCCGCCACGCTTGCCAGCACCGGCACGCCAGCGTTCTTCGTCCACCCGGCCGAAGCGCTACACGGCGATCTGGGGATGATCGAAAGCCGCGACGTGCTGCTGTTTATCTCCTACTCCGGTTCGGCGAAAGAATTGGATCTCATCATTCCGCGCCTGCAGGAAAAATCGGTCGCCCTGCTGGCGATGACCGGTAAGTCCCGCTCGCCGCTGGCGCTGGCCGCGAAGGCCGTGCTGGATATCTCCGTTGAGCGCGAGGCCTGCCCGATGCACCTGGCGCCCACCTCCAGCACCGTCAATACGCTGATGATGGGCGACGCGCTGGCGATGGCGGTGATGCAGGCGCGCGGCTTTAACGAAGAGGATTTTGCTCGTTCACATCCGGCGGGAGCGCTCGGCGCGCGCCTGCTCAACAAGGTGCATCACCTGATGCGCACCGACGACGCCATCCCGCAGGTCAAGCTTGAGACCAGCGTGATGGACGCGATGTTAGAACTGAGCCGCACCGGGCTGGGGCTGGTGGCCGTATGCGACAGCGACAGCTTCGTGAAGGGGGTCTTTACCGACGGCGACCTGCGCCGCTGGCTGGTGGGCGGCGGCAGGCTGGAATCCGAGGTTGCAAAAGCGATGACCCACGGCGGCCTGACGCTAAACGCCGACAGCCGCGCCATCGAGGCCAAAGAGGTGCTGATGAAGCGCAAAATCACCGCCGCGCCGGTGGTCGACGAAAATGGCAGGCTGTGCGGCGCCATTAACCTGCAGGATTTCTACCAGGCCGGCATTATTTAAGGCCCAGACGCTTCGCCAGCCGGTGCAGGTTGGCGACGTCCATCTCCAGCGCCCGCGCGCACGCCGCCCAGCTGCGGTTGTTTTGCTCAAGCGCCCGGGCAATTCTCTGGCGTTGAAACGCTTCCGTCGCCTCGCGCAGGTTCTCGCGCGCAATCTCGGGCGCCTCAGGGGTGACGACCGTCACGCCTTCGTCATGCAGGGCAAAATGGGCGGCGTGGATCACCACCTCGTCGCCCGCACGCGTCGCCCGCGCCAGCACCACCGCGCGGTGAATGGCGTGCTCAAGCTCGCGCACGTTGCCCGGCCAGCCGTAGCTCAGCAGGTGTGCTCTGGCACCGGGGCTTAGCACCACGCGGGACAGCCCCATTTTCAGCCGACACTGCTCGCAGAAATACCCCGCCAGCAGCACCACGTCTTCACCGCGCTCGCGCAGCGGCGGCACGGAGAGGGGGAACACGCTCAGGCGATGGAACAGATCGGCGCGAAACGCCCCGGCCAGCACCGCCTCGCGCAGGTCGCGGTTGGTGGCCGCCAGCACGCGCACGTCAACGCGCAGGCTGCGGTCGTCGCCGACGCGCTGAATATCGCCGTACTGCAGCACGCGCAGCAGCTTGGCCTGTAACGACAGGGAAAGTTCGCCGATTTCATCGAGGAACAGCGTGCCGTTGTCCGCCATCTCAAACTTGCCGCTGCGGTTGCTGATGGCCCCGGTAAACGCCCCCTTCACGTGGCCGAACAGCTCGCTCTCCGCCACGCTTTCCGGCAGCGCGGCGCAGTTAAGGTAGACCAGCGGGTTTACCGCCCGCGGCGAGGCCTCGTGGATGGATTTCGCCACCAGCTCTTTCCCGGTCCCGGTTTCGCCGAAAATCAGCACGTTAAGATCGGACGCCGCCACAATCTCGATCTCTTTCTTAAGCTGCACCATGCCCGGCGACAGGCCGATCATCTCCGTGTGCGCGACCTGCTCAAACGCCGCCGGGCTGCCCGGCAGAATGTTCTGGCTCTCCAGCTGTTCAATCAGCAGCGCGTTGTTGAGCGCCCCGGAGGCCAGAGCGGCGATCAGCCGAAGCTCTTCGTCGCTGAAGGTGTCGAACTGGTCAGGGGACATGCCGTCCAGCGTCAGCGCGCCAATCAGGTTTTGTCCGGCAAACAGCGGCAGGCCAATGCAGGCGTGAACCTTCAGGCTTTCCTGGCCGGGAATAAGGCCGTCATACGGGTCGGGCAGCGAGCTGTCCGCCGGGAAGCGCACCACGTCACCGGCGCGGGCGATGGTCTCGAGGCGCGGGTGGCCTTCGAGCGTAAAGCGCCGCCCCAGCACGTCCTGCGCCAGCCCGTCGATCGCCAGCGGAATAAACTGCCGCCCCTCGTAGCGCAGCAGCGCCGAGGCGTCGCAGCCCAGCACGTGGCGCAGCGTGGAGATCAGCCGCTGAAAACGATCCGGGTGGCCGATACCGGTTTGCAATTCAATGGCGATTTTCGCCAGCACGTCTACGGAAAAGCTCATCTGCGCCTCGCTGTCATTTTGACAATGTATCATGTCATATTGACAATAAAACACATAGTCATAATGACTACTCACTTCGGATGATAAAAATTAAACCCGTTTAAAATCAATAAAATAAAAGTTGGCACGCAACTTGATATAGCTAACCCATCTTTTTTGAACATGCGATATTAACGCTGAGGTTGCTATGTCTATTCTGGTTAAAAATAACATTCATTGGGTTGGTCAACGCGACTGGGAAGTGCGTGATTTCCACGGGACGGAATACAAAACGCTGCGCGGCAGCAGCTATAACAGCTATCTCATCCGCGAAGGCAAAAACGTGCTGATCGATACCGTCGATCACAAATTCAGCCGCGAGTTCGTGCAGAACCTGCGCGGCGAAATCGACCTGAACGACATCGACTACATCATCATCAACCATGCGGAAGAGGACCACGCCGGGGCGCTGACCGAGCTGATGTCCCACATTCCGGACACGCCAATCTACTGCACCACCAACGCCATCGATTCCATCAACGGCCATCACCACCATCCGGAGTGGAACTTCCACACCGTGAAAACCGGCGACGCGCTGGATATCGGCAACGGCAAGCAGCTGATCTTCGTTGAAACGCCGATGCTCCACTGGCCGGACAGCATGATGACCTACATGACCGGCGACGCGGTGCTGTTCAGCAACGACGCCTTCGGCCAGCACTACTGCGACGAGCGCCTGTTTAACGACGAAGTGGACCAGACCGAGCTGTTCGAGCAGTGCCAGCGCTACTACGCCAACATCCTGACGCCGTTCAGCCGCCTGGTGACGCCGAAAATCACCGAGATCCTCGGCTTCAACCTGCCGGTGGATATGATTGCCACCTCCCACGGCGTGGTATGGCGCGAAAACCCAACCCAGATCGTCGAGCTGTACCTGAAGTGGGCGGCGGACTATCAGGAAGACCGCATCACCATTTTTTACGACACCATGTCCAATAACACCCGCATGATGGCGGACGCGATTGCCCAGGGCATCAACGAAGTCGACCCGAACGTGGCGGTGAAAATCTTCAACGTGGCGCGCAGCGATAAAAACGAGATCCTGACCAACGTCTTCCGCTCCAAGGGGGTACTGGTGGGCACCTCCACGATGAACAACGTGATGATGCCGAAAATTGCCGGGCTGGTGGAGGAGATGACCGGCCTGCGCTTTCGCAACAAGCGCGCCAGCGCCTTTGGCTCCCACGGCTGGAGCGGCGGCGCGGTTGACCGCCTCTCCACGCGTTTACAGGATGCCGGCTTTGAGATGTCGATGAGCCTGAAGGCAAAATGGCGTCCGGATATCGACGCGCTGGAAATCTGCCGCCAGCACGGGCGTGACGTTGCGCGTCAGTGGGCGCTCGCACCGCTTCCTGAAGCCTCAGCAAAAACCGTCGAACAGCCGCCAGCCTGCGCCGCAGCAGCCAGCGCCGATTTCGGCCCGCGCATGCAGTGCAGCGTCTGCCAGTGGATTTACGACCCGGAACTGGGCGAGCCGCTGCAGGACGTCGCCCCGGGCACGCCGTGGAGCGAGGTGCCGGACAACTTCCTCTGCCCGGAATGTTCCCTTGGGAAAGACGTTTTTGACGAACTGGCGACGGAGGCAAAATGAGCAACGGGATCGTCATCATCGGCTCGGGCTTTGCCGCCCGCCAGCTGGTGAAAAATATCCGCAAGCAGGACGCGAGCGTGCCGCTGACGGTGATCGCCGCCGACAGCATGGACGAGTACAACAAGCCGGATTTGAGCCACGTGATGAGCCAGAACCAGCGCGCCGAAGACCTCACCCGCCAGACGGCGGGGGAGTTCGCCGAGCAGTTTAACCTGCGCCTGTTCCCCTACACCCGGATTACCGACATCGACGCCGCTGCCCGCGTGGTGAAAGCGAAAGATCGGACGTGGCAGTACGACAGGCTGGTGCTGGCAACCGGGGCAACCGCCTTCGTGCCGCCGGTTGAGGGCCGCGAGTTGATGGTTACGCTCAACAGCCAGCAGGAGTACCAGGCCAGCGAAACCGTGCTCCGCGACGCGCGGCGGGTGATGATTGTCGGCGGCGGCCTGATTGGCACCGAGCTGGCGATGGACTTCTGCCGGGCGGGCAAGTCGATCACTCTCGTCGACCACGCGGCCAGCATACTCTCGGCGCTGATGCCCGCAGAAGTAAGCAGTCGCTTACAGCATCGCCTGACCGATATGGGCGTGCACCTGCTGCTGAAATCGCAGCTTCAGGGGCTGGTGAAAACCGAGGGCGGCATTCGCGCGACGCTCGACCGCAGCCGCAGCGTGGAGATTGACGTGGTGGTCGCCGCCACCGGTTTACGCCCGGAAACCACGCTGGCGCATCGCGCCGGCGCGGAAACGCACCGCGGCGTGAAGGTTGACAGCTGCCTGCAAACCACCCAGCCCGATATTTACGCCCTGGGCGACTGCGCGGAAATCAACGGCCAGGTTCTGCCGTTCCTGCAGCCCATTCAGCTCAGTGCGATGTATCTGGCGAAAAACCTGCTCGGCGGCAGCGCGCCGCTGAAGCTCCCCGCCATGCTGGTGAAGGTGAAAACGCCGGAGCTGCCGCTGCACCTCGCGGGCGAAACGCAGCGACGGGATCTCAGCTGGCAAATCGCCGTTGAACCACAGGGGATGGTGGCGCGCGGCGTCGATGAAAGCGGCCAGCTGCGCGCCTTTGTGGTGAGCGAAGAGCGGATGAAGGAGGCGTTCGCGCTGCTGAAACTGTTACCTGCTTAACCCTCGCATTGCCGGGTGGCGCTTCGCTTACCCGGCCTACTCAACTGCCTAACCCTCGTACTGCCGGGCAACAAAAAGGGCTGCGAGGTTCAGGAGCGCACCACCAGCGCGTCGTACCCGCGCCAGCGGTAGTTGGCCATCGAGATCAGCCAGCAGGCGACGAACAGCCCCACCACCACAAACCCGGCGTTGCCGAGGTTGTCATTCACCTCCGCCACCGCGTCCCACAGCCCGCCGCTGAGGCCAAACTTATCCATCAGCAGCCCCAGCGCTTCCAGCCCACCGATAAACAGCGCCACCACCACCGAGGTGCCGGTGATCGTCATGTTGTAGTAAAGCTTGCGCTGCGGCTTGTTGAACGCCCAGCCGTACGCCCCCACCATCAGCAGGTTGTCGAGCGTGTCCACCAGCGCCATGCCGCTGGCGAAAAGCGCCGGGAAGACCATGATTGACCAGATCGACATGCCGTGAGAGGCGCTGGCGGCAGAAATGCCGAGCACGCCAATTTCCGTCGCGGTATCAAAGCCAAGGCCAAACAGGAAGCCGACGAGGTACATATGCCAGCTTTTGTTCACCAGGCGGAAGGTCTTGCCAAACAGCCAGCTCATCGCCCCGCCCTGCGCCGCGGGGACGACCGCATCGCTCACCTCGCGCCCGTTTTTCAGCGCCTGGAAGCTGCGCCAGACGCCGCGCAAAATCACCATGTTGACCAGCGCCATCGCCAGCAGGAAGGTGGCGGAAACGGCCGTGCCAATCAGGCTACCCGTCTCGTGGAACCACGCCATGTTTTTCTGAAACGCCGTGGCGGTCGCCGCGATGGCAATCGACGCCAGCACCACGATGGTGGAGTGGCCGAGCGAGAACCAGGCCCCCACGCCTGAAGGGCGCTTGCCCTGCTGCATCATCTTGCGCGTGACGGTATCAATCGCCGCAATGTGGTCGGCATCCACCGCGTGGCGCAGCCCGTAGCCCCAGGCCAGCAGGCTTGCCGCCATCAGCGCCGTGCTGCCGCTGAAGCTATGCCATGCCCATCCCCAGGCCAGCAGGTTAGCCATGATGAGCGCCAGCAGCAGCGCCGCCGCGCGAGGTTCATTGCGTAGAAGTCGTAACATTTTAAGTCCTTTGTGAACATGTCCGGGCAGCGGCAACAACGGCCTGTCCGAACGAGATTGCCCCGTCGCCTGAAGGCAGGCGATGAGGAAAAAGAAGCGTGAAGTCAGAAAGATAGTGGCGCAGGCGCGCGCACAGCAGGCGGTTATGCAGCACGCCGCCGCTCAGGCAGATCGTCGAAAGCGACAGGCGGCGGGCGTGACGCGCGGCTAACTCAGCCAGCCCTTTTGCCAGCGCGTCGTGAAACGCCCACGCGCGCTCGCTGGGCCCGGCCTGCCAGTTCAGCCACTGCTGCCAGAACAGCGCGAGGTTTTCCACCGCCAGCGTGACCGGGTGTTCTACGCCCGCGCAGCGCGCCGCCAGCGCTTCAAGACGACAGGCCGCCTCGCCTTCGTAGCTCTGCCTTTCAGGCACGATGCCCAGCGCGCAGGCCACCGCGTCGAAAAGCCGACCGCAGGAAGAGGCCAGCGGCGCGTTGATCCCGCGGGCTATCGCCCTCTCAAGCAGCGCCCAGCCCTGCTGGCGCACCGCGCATGTTTCGGGGCGCTGCTGCCAGTCCGGAACAAACGCCAGGCAGTGGGCGAGCAGGCTGCGCCAGGGCTGCATAGCGGCCAGATCGCCGCCCGGCAGCGCCACGGCGGGCAGTCCGCCCAGGCGCTCGCACTCGAGGTAACTAACCCGCAGGCACTCGCCGCCCCACAGCGCGCCGTTCTCGCCCATGCCGATCCCGTCCAGCGTCAGGGCGATGGCGTCGCCTGCATTCAGCGCCCAGCCGTTTTCGGCCAGACACGCCGCCGCGTGGGCGTGGTGGTGCAGCACCGTCTCAACGGGCAGCCCCTGCTCCTCTGCCCATTTCCGCGCGCGATAGCCCGGGTGCGCATCGCACACCGCGCGCTCGGCGTTGAACGCGTAGATCTGCTGCATCACCGACAGCGCCGAGCGCCACTGGGCCTCGACGCCTTCATCGTTCAGATCGCCAAAGTGCTGGCTCAGCACCGCCTGGCTCCCGCGCACCAGGCAGAAGGTATTTTTCATCTCGCTTCCGGTGCAGAGCATGGCGGGAATATTGTCGAAACCGGCGGGCAGCGCGAGGGCATCCGGCACGAAGCCGCGCGCCCGGCGCAGCACCGCGCCGTCGCGATCGACAACCGAATCATCCATTCTTTGCAGGATGTCGCGGTTGTGCAGCAGAAAGCCGTCGGCAATATCCCCCAGCGCGTCCAGCGCCTGCTGATTGGTGACGGCGGGCGGCCTGCCGCTCAGGTTGCCGGAGGTCATCACCAGCGGGCGGGCGAAGTCGGTCAGCAGGAGGTGCTGCAGCGGAGTGGCGGGCAGCATAACGCCCACGGCGTCCAGCCCCGGGGCAATCCCCTCCGGCAGCGCGGGCAGCCACGCTTTGGGCGTTAAAACGATGGGAGCCGCGGGCGATTGCAGCAGCACCCGAACCGGCGCGGGCAGGCCGTCCGCCTGGCCGATCATCACCGCCAGCGGCTTGCCGGGCCGCCGCTTGCGCGCCCGCAGCGTCGCCACCGCCTGCGGGTTTTGCGCGTCGCAGGCCAGGTGGAAGCCGCCCAGCCCCTTAATCGCAACGATGCCGCCGCGCTTTAGCATCTCGACCGCTTCGCGCAGGGCGGCGTCGCGCGCGGCGCGCGCGTCTCCCGCACGCCACTCAAGCTCGGGCCCGCACGCCGGGCAGGCCACCGGCTGGGCGTGAAAGCGCCTGTCGGCAGGGTTAAGGTACTCGGCTTCACACGGCGCGCAGAGCGGAAACCGCGCCATCGACGTGGCCGGACGGTCATAGGGCATGGCGCGGATGATGGTAAAGCGCGGGCCGCAGTGGGTGCAGTTGATGAACGGATAGCGGTAGCGGCGCTCGCCGGGGTCGGTCATTTCGGCCAGGCACGCCGGGCAGGTGGCGGCGTCCGGCACGATCTGCGTGTCCATCGCCCCGCCCGCGCTGTGGCGGATGGTGAAAACTTCGGGCGCGGACGCCCACGCGAACGGCTGCGCGTCAACGTTGTCGATGCGCGCCAGCGGCGGGCATTCCTGCTGCAATCCGGCGGTGAAGGCCGCCCCATCGCCGACCAGACGCACCAGCACGCCCTCGCCGTCGTTGCAGACGTCTCCGGCCAGGTTAAGCCGATGCGCCAGCTGCCAGACGAAGGGCCGGAAGCCCACGCCCTGCACCTTGCCGCGCACCCGCAGCTGCACGCCGCTGCTGCTCATCATCGGTCAGAAAAGCAGGGATGATGAGGTGTCGAACGCCGCGCGGCGGCGCTTCTCGGCGCTCATCTGCTCAAGCTTGTCGCGATCCACGCAGACCAGCGCGTGCGTCGGGCAGGCTTCCATGCAGGCCGGGCCGGCCTCGCGCTGGTAGCAGAGGTCGCATTTGTTGGCCTCGGCCTTCTCGGCGCGCACGCTCAGCCCCATGCCGCTGTTGCGCACCACGGGGCGAACCACCACCTCCATCGCGCCGTACGGGCAGGCCACCACGCAGGTTTTGCAGCCAATGCAGCGCTCCTGCATGACGTGGACAAAGCCCTTTTCGCGCTTGATCGCCCCGTTCGGGCAGACGTTGGCGCACGGCGCATCTTCACACTGGCGGCAGATGGCCGCCGTTGAAATATTCACGCCCTTAATGACGTGAATGCGCGGCAGGAACGATTCGGGGGTCAGCGAGGCGCAGTCCTGCTCCGCCTGATGGGATACAACGCACGCCACTTCACAGGTACGGCAGCCAATGCACTTACTGGCATCGGCCATCATAAAACGGTTCATCTGCTTCTCCAGCATAACTATCATGCGCGAAGCTATTCATAAACCATGCCAGTTTTTAGCGTGTTGATTTTATTGAAATTTAAAAAGAAAGCGGCACTGTCATCGTCAGAAGTGACGATGACAGATGTCGACGTCAGCGGTGCGGCCCGTCGATGACGGACTCGCGCAGGCGCAGCTCGCCGGGGAAGGACTGCTGATAGTTGAACTCGCCGCCGTCCAGCATAAAGATCAGGCGGCTGACGGTCTCCTTGATCATTTCCGTTACCGGAATGCGCACGCTCGACAGGGATGGCGTGAGGTAAGGCGCGATCGCCACGTCGTCAAAACCGATTACGGACACCGCGTCCGGCATGGCTTTACCGCACTCGTGCAGCCGCTTCATGGCGCCAATCGCCATGTCGTCATTGCTGGCCACCAGCGCGGTAAACGCCTCGCCGCGCGCGACCAGCCCGGAGACGGCCTCCGCGCCGCTGGCCGGGGTCCAGCTTCCCTGCCCCACCAGCGCTTCGCGCAGCGGAATACCGTGCTGCGCCAGCGCCGCTTTGTAGCCGGACAGACGCTCAACGCCGGTCGGAGAACCCAGCGAGCCGGTGATAAAGGCGATATCGCGGTGCCCTTTTTCAATAAGCTGCTCCACCGCCTGCTGGCACGAGGCCTTATGATCGGACCAGACGCAGTGGCTGCTGTTTTTGCGCAGGCGGCGGTTGAGCACCATAATCGGCTGCTCGTATTTTTCGACGATGTCGTCCAGTTCGTCCACGCTCAGAAAGCGCGGATAGACGATCACCGCGTCGCAGCGCATATCGAGCAGATACTGTATCGCCTCGCGCTCTTCGGCGGCGCTGTGCTTGCCGTCCGCCAGAATCAGCTGCCGCCCCTTCTCTTCCGTCATCCGCGCGGCGTGGAACAGCAGTTCGCTAAAGTAGACGCCGTGATACAGGGTGTTCGTCACCACCAGCCCGAGCGTCTGGGTGCGTTTGGTCGCGAGGTTGCGCGCCAGCAGATTAGGCCGATACCCGCTCTCTTCGATCGCCTGAAAAACCCGGTCTTTGGTCTCCTGGCTGACGTAGCCGTTGCCCGACAGCACCCGCGAGACCGTCGCTTTCGACACGCCTGCCCGCTTCGCCACTTCCAGCATCGTGGTCATGTTGTTATTCCTTTGAAACTGATTAGGCGCAGTGTACTGCACCGCAGAAAAATTGTCCCAGCGGCAATCACGCGCGTGCATCAGCGCCTGGTGATCTGCATCACGAAACGAAAAAATGCTTAAAAAGCGATCTTGTTTGATTAAAGGAAACTCATGATGATTATGTGAAACCGGTTTCCTACATTTCCTCATAACGACAACAGGACCACCTCCGATGGCCAAAAACTATACCGCGCTGGCGACCGACGTCATCAGCGCGCTGGGCGGCAAAGAGAACATCGTCGCCGTCACCCACTGCATGACGCGCCTGCGCTTCGTCCTGAAGGATGAAAGCCTCACCGACGCGGCGCGCCTGAAAAGCATCAGCGGCGTGCTCGGCGTGGTGCGTAACGACAACCAGTGCCAGGTGATTATCGGCAACACCGTTTCTCAGGCCTATCGCGACGTGGTGAGCCAGCTGCCCACGGACCTGCAGCCCGCCGTCCCGGAAGGCCCGCATAAGCTCACGCTGCGCCGGATCGGCGCGGGTATTCTCGACGCGCTGATCGGCACCATGTCGCCGCTGATCCCGGCGATCATCGGCGGCTCGATGGTCAAGCTGCTGGCGATGATCCTCGAAATGACCGGCGTGCTGGAGAAAGGCGCGCCGACGCTGACCATCCTGACGGTGATTGGCGACGGGGCGTTCTTCTTCCTGCCGCTGATGGTGGCCGCGTCCGCGGCGGTGAAGTTCAAAACCAATATGTCGCTGGCGATAGCCATCGCGGGCGTGCTGGTCCATCCGAGCTTTGTCGAGCTGATGGCAAAGGCCGCGCAGGGCGAGCACGTTGAGTTCGCGTTTATTCCGGTGACGGCGGTGAAATACACCTACACCGTCATTCCGGCGCTGGTAATGACCTGGTGCCTGTCGTACATCGAACGCTGGGTCGATCGCATTACCCCGGCGGTGACGAAAAACTTCCTCAAGCCGATGCTGATCGTGCTGATCGCCGCCCCGCTCGCCATCGTGCTGATCGGGCCGCTGGGGATCTGGATCGGCAGCGCCATCTCCGCGCTGGTGTACACTATTCACGGCTATCTCGGCTGGCTCTCCGTGGCGATCATGGGCGCGCTATGGCCGCTGCTGGTGATGACCGGGATGCACCGCGTCTTTACGCCTACCATTATTCAAACCATTGCCGAAACGGGCAAAGAGGGCATGGTGATGCCGTCGGAAATCGGCGCGAACCTGTCGCTTGGCGGCTCGTCGCTGGCGGTGGCGTGGAAAACCAAAAACCCGGAGCTGCGCCAGACGGCGCTGGCGGCCGCGGCTTCGGCCATCATGGCCGGGATCTCCGAACCGGCGCTGTACGGCGTGGCCGTGCGCCTGAAGCGCCCGCTCATTGCGAGCCTGATCAGCGGCTTTATCTGCGGCGCGGTGGCCGGCATGGCGGGCCTTGCCAGCCACTCGATGGCGGCGCCGGGGCTGTTCACCAGCGTGCAGTTCTTCGATCCGGCCAATCCGATGACCATCGTCTGGGTATTCGGCGTGATGGGGCTGGCGGTGGTGATGTCGTTTGTACTGACGCTGCTGTTAGGCTTTGAGGATATCCCGGTCGAAGACGAAGCGGAAAAGGCCCGCGCCCTGCAGGCCGCACCGGCCCGCGCGGCACAAGCATAAATTTTACGAGGTAGACATGTCAGTTTTTCCACAAGGATTTTTATGGGGCGGCGCGCTTGCCGCCAACCAGAGTGAAGGGGCCTACCGCGAGGGCGGCAAAGGGCTGACGACGGTCGATATGATCCCCCACGG
The DNA here is from genome assembly GCA_018231245.1 of Gorgopas trochilus. Taxonomy (NCBI): domain Eukaryota; kingdom Metazoa; phylum Arthropoda; class Insecta; order Lepidoptera; family Hesperiidae; genus Gorgopas; species Gorgopas trochilus. The sequence continues at coordinate 21,983 of DWRP01000014.1, forward strand.
CGCGAACCGCCTGGCGGTAAAGCTCGGCAAGGAAAAGCGCTTTGCGCTGCGCGACGACGAGTTTTACCCGAGCCACGAGGCGATCGATTTTTACCATCGCTACAAAGAGGACATCGCCCTGATGGCGGAGATGGGCTTTACGGTGTTCCGCACCTCGATTGCCTGGAGCCGCCTCTACCCGAACGGCGACGAGCCGCTGCCGAACCAGGAGGGGATCGCCTTCTACCGCGCGGTGTTTGAAGAGTGCAAAAAGTACGGCATCGAGCCGCTGGTGACCCTGTGCCACTTCGACGTGCCGATGCATCTGGTCACCGAGTACGGCTCGTGGCGCAGCCGCAGAATGGTCGATTTCTTCGCCCGCTACGCGCGCACCTGCTTCGAGGAATTTAACGGGCTGGTGAAGTACTGGCTGACCTTCAACGAAATCAACATCATGCTGCACAGCCCGTTCTCCGGCGCCGGGCTGGTGTTTGAGGAAGGCGAAAACGAAGATCAGGTGAAATACCAGGCCGCACACCACGAGCTGGTGGCGAGCGCGCTGGCGACCAAAATCGCCCACGAGGTGAACCCGGATAATCAGGTCGGCTGCATGCTGGCGGGCGGAAACTTCTACCCGTACTCCTGCAAGCCGGAAGACGTGTGGATGGCGCTGGAGAAAGACCGCGAGAACCTTTTCTTCATCGACGTGCAGGCGCGCGGCCGCTATCCGGCCTACTCCGCTCGCGTGTTCCGCGACAAGGGCGTCACCATCATCAAAGATCCGGGCGACGACGAGCTGCTGAAGAACACCGTCGACTTTGTTTCGTTTAGCTATTACGCCTCGCGCTGCGCGTCGGCGGACATGAACGCGGGCAACACCAGCGCGGCGAACATCGTGAAGTCCCTGCGCAACCCGCATATTCAGGTCAGCGAATGGGGCTGGGGCATCGACCCGCTGGGCCTGCGCATCACCATGAACATGATGTACGACCGCTACCAGAAGCCGCTGTTCCTGGTGGAGAACGGCCTCGGGGCGAAGGACGTCATTGATGAAAACGGCGAGATTAACGACGACTACCGCATCAGCTACCTGCGCGAGCACATCCGCGCGATGGGCGACGCGATTGAGGACGGCGTGCCGCTGCTGGGCTACACCACCTGGGGCTGCATCGACCTGGTGGCCGCCTCAACGGGCGAGATGAGCAAGCGCTACGGGTTTGTCTACGTAGACCGCGACGACGCCGGAAACGGCACGCTGAGCCGCAAGCGCAAAAAATCGTTCGGGTGGTATAAGAAGGTGATTGCGAGTAACGGGGCGGATCTGGCGTAGTTTTCCCCTCACCCTAACCCTCTCCCCAGAGGGGAGAGGGAACTGTTCGGTGCGGTTTTCAACATCTCCCCTCTTGAGGTTCGGTGCGGTTTTCACCCTCTCCCCTCCGGGGAGAGGGCCGGGGTGAGGGGCTGAAAACCCCCATCCCCAACCCACCCCGCAAGCCGTGAATAAACCTCTTCCACCGCCGCTTTTACCGGCGGCGTCATCGGGTAATAAAACCCAACGATGTCCGGCTGAATGCCCAAAAACAGCACTTCGCCCACGTCGTCCTTGATCTGATCGACCAGGTAGTTCAGCGGCATATTGTGGGTGGTCATCATAAACATCTCGGCGATGTCGTCCGGATCGATCAGGCGGATCTCGCCGGGGTTGAGCCCCATATCGGTGGCATCGACGATCAGCAGCCTGTCCGGGCGCAGCTCGCGGATCGCCACCACGTCGTTTTCCGGCGCGCTGCCGCCGTCAATCACCACCCAGTTACCCTGCGGGCTGGCGGCGCACATTTCCGCCAGCAGCGGGCCCGCGCCGTCGTCGCCCATCATGCTGTTGCCCACGCACAGTAAAACGTCAGTCACGTAATCTCCTCACCATCAGATAGATGGCGCTCTCCTGATGAATATCGTGCAGCATGCTAAGCAGCGTTTTGCTCCACGCCTGCTGCTGCGGAGTTTGCCTGCCGAGCGCCGCGTCGAAGGCGTTGGCGAGCATCGCGATGTGGTTGGCGTCGATAACGATTTCACCGTACTTCGGCACGCCCTCCATCTTGCGCCGCGCGGTGCTGCCCTCCTCCAGCGTGGCGATCCACGCCAGATAGTCAGGCCACGGGCAGCTCAGCGCCGCCTCCAGACAGTCGATCACCCCGAGGTGGTGCCCAATCGCCAGGCTGTAATAGACCACCTGCTGCGCCGCATCCGGCGTGGCGTCGTTCTCATCAATAAACTTTCGGCTCAGCTGGCTGAACACCACCGTCTCACTCATCGGATGCGCGCCTCGTCGACGATGCTGTTCAGGTTCGCCACGATCTCATTCAGACGCGGATCGTTCTCCGCCTCCAGCCAGCGCGCCACCTGATGGTCGCCCTGGCTCAGCAGGCGCAGATAGTCGTCGGCGATCTGGCGACCGTAACGATACCCCGCCAGCCGGCGCGCCGTGCGGTCAACCTTCACGCGCAGCGGCTGCACCATGTCCGGATGCAGGATCGCGGCGGGCTGGTTGTCCAGCTTGCCCGGCTCGCGGGCGTGGATTTTCTGCTCCAGCAGCCCGAGCGCCATCGCGAAGCCGTACAGCGTCGCGGCGGGCGTCGGCGGGCAGCCGGGGATGTAGACGTCCACCGGCACGATTTTGTCGGTCCCGCCCCACACGCAGTACAGGTCGTGGAAGATGCCGCCGCTGTTGCCGCAGGCCCCGTACGAGATGCAGATTTTAGGATCGGGCGCGGACTGCCAGGCGCGCAGCGCGGGCGAGCGCATGGCGCGAGTCACGGCGCCGGTAAACAGCAGGATGTCCGCATGGCGCGGCGACGGCACCACCTTAATCCCGAAGCGTTCAGCGTCGAACAGCGGCGACAGCGTGGCGAAGATCTCAATCTCGCAGCCGTTGCAGCCGCCGCAGTCCACGCGGTAGACGTAGGCCGAGCGTTTGATTTTTTTCAGCAGCGACGCCTTCATGCTGGCGATGGATTCGTCCACCGTCATCGGCACCGGTATGCCGTTATCGTCGCGCGGACCGAGCAGGTTTTCCATCAGATGGCCTCCCTCATGTGGCGGGTGATATCAATGCGGTCGGACGGCAGCAGGCACTTCTGACGCTTGCACTCCGGGCAGGTTTCAAAGCTTTCTCGGTGATGCTCCGCCCGAACGTCGCCGTTGTGCTGCAGCAGCGCGATGGCGTAGTCGATCTCTTTCTGCACCGCGAACGGGCGTTCGCACACGCGGCAGTGGCACAGCGCGAAGCGCGACTGCTGGAGAAAGTCCTCTTTCTTCCACACCGCCAGCTCGTACTCCTGCGACAGCCGGATGGCCGCCGTCGGGCACACTTCTTCGCAGCGGCCGCAGAAGATGCAGCGCCCAAGGTTGAACTGCCACGCCAGCTCGCCGCCTTTCAGATCGGTTTCCACCGTGAGCGCGTTGGACGGACAGGCGTTGACGCAGGCCGCGCAGCCGATGCACTGCTGCGGGTTGTGCTCCGGCTTGCCGCGAAAGTTTTTATCGACCGGCATCGGCTCGAGCGGGTAGCTGCTGGTCTGTACGCCGGTTTTGATCGCTTTTTTGATAAAGGTAAACATGTTTGCTCCTGCTTTCGTGCGGTTTTCTGACCCTCACCCTAGCCCTCTCCCTGAAAGGGAGAGGGAACCGTTCGCACCCTCGCCCCTTTGGGGAGAGGGCCGGGGTGAGGGGGTACAGACCGCACAACGTCAACTATTTCAGCGGCGAGTTCTTGCGCTCGATGCTGTAGCGCTCAAGCTCTTTGTACGGCACCACCTGGCTTTTCTTCTTGCGCACGTCCACCACCGTCATGCGGTCGGTGCAGGAGTAGCACGGGTCGAGGCTGCCGATGATCAGCGGCGCGTCGGACACCGTGTTGCCGCGCAGCATGTAGCGCAGCGTCGGCCAGTTGGCGTAGGTCGCCGCGCGGCAGCGCCAGCGGTACAGCTTCTGGTTGTCGCCGGTCATGCTCCAGTGGATATCGTCCCCGCGCGGCGCTTCGGCAAAGCCGAGGGCGAAGCGGTTCGGAATGTAGGTGAAGCCTTCAACCATCAGCGGGCCGCCCGGCAGGTTATCCAGGCCAAAGTCGATCATGTTCAGCGCGGTGAAGACCTCGTTGATGCGCACCTTCAGGCGAGAGATAACGTCGCAGCCCTGCTCGCTGTGCACCTCCATCGGCAGCAGGCCGTAGCCAACGAATGGGTGATCGGCGCGGGTGTCGCGGGCGTGGCCGCTGGCGCGCACCATCGGGCCGACGTTGCTGAAGTCGCGCGCGATTTCCGGGTCGAGACGCCCAATGCCCACGGTGCGCTGATCGATATTTGGCGTGCTGAGCAGCATATCCACCAGATCCTGCACGTCCCGGCGCATCTGCTGCGCCAGCTGGCGGGTTTGGATCATGTCGTCCTTCAGCAGGTCGCGGCGGATCCCGCCGATCAGGTTCAGGCCGTAGGTTTTACGCGCCCCGGTGAGGATCTCCGCCATCTTCATCGACGCTTCGCGCACGCGGAAGAACTGCATGAAGCCGGAGTCGAAGCCGACAAAGTGGCAGGCCAGGCCGAGGTTCAGCAGGTGCGAGTGCAGGCGTTCTACCTCGAGCAGAATGGCGCGGATCATCTGCGCGCGCTCCGGCACCACGATCCCCATGCCGTTTTCCACCGAGGTGGTGTAGGCGGTGCTGTGGGCGAAGCCGCAGATGCCGCACACGCGGTCGGAGAGGAAGGTGACTTCGTTGTAGCCCATGCGGGTTTCCGCCAGCTTTTCCATGCCGCGGTGGACGTAGAACAGGCGGTAGTCGGCGTCGATAATGTTCTCGCCGTCGACGAACAGGCGGAAGTGGCCCGGCTCGTCGGAGGTGACGTGCAGCGGGCCGATCGGCACCACGTTGTTCTTTTTGCTGCCGAGCTCGTTGATGAACTCGTAGGTTTCGCTGTCGGTGGTCGGCGCCGGGCGCTGGCGGTAGTCCATGCTGTCTTTACGCAGCGGATAAAGTTCGTCCGGCCAGTCGTCCGGCAGCACCAGGCGACGCTCGTCCGGCAGGCCGACCGGCACCAGCCCGTACATGTCGCGCACCTCGCGCTCGCCCCACACGGCGGCGGGCACGCGCGGCGTAACGGACGGGTACTCCGGCTTGTTCGGATCAACCTCAACGCGCACGGTGAGCCAGCACTTCTCGCCCTGCTCCATCGACATCACGTAGTAAACCGCATAGCTGCCGCACAGCTGGCGCTCGTCGTTGCCGAACAGCACCGACAGCCAGCCGCCCTGGCGGTAGTAGAGAAACTCCACCACTTCCGGCAGGTAGTTCACCTTGATGGTGACGGTGATCTGGTCTTTGGTCTGCCAGGACTCCTCCAGCACCACGCCGGGGAACGCCTGATGCAATGCGGCGAGATACTGCTGACCTTTCTTTTCTTCAGACATAACAACTCTCTTTAATCACGCCACCAGCAAGGAGACGAACGCTAAAAATGCAAAGCCAAAACCGGCCCAGGTAACGCGCGAGGTGGCGTTGAAGCGCAGGCGCGCCATGCTGTTCTCAAACAGGGCAATCACCAGCACGCCGACCACCAGCTTGAGCGCGGCAATCACAACCGCCAGCACCAGCCCCGCGATGGAGAAGTGGATCATCTGCCCCCACGGGAAGAAGACGCCGACAAACATCTGCAGCACCACCAGCTGCTTGAGGCTGATGCCCCACTTAAGCACCGCAAAGCCGTAGCCGCTGTATTCGGTGAGCGGCCCTTCCTGCAGCTCCTGCTCCGCTTCCGCAAGGTCAAACGGCAGCTTGCCCATCTCAATAAAGGTGGCAAACGCGCAGGCGCAAAGCGCCAGCACCAGCGGAATGGAGCGGGCAAGCGGCCAGTGATAGACCGTATCGGCGATATGGCTGATATGCGTTGAGCGCGCGACCTGCGCCGCAACCCACAGCCCCAAAAGCAGGATCGGCTCAACCAGCACGCCGAGCATCGCCTCGCGGCTTGCGCCGATGCCGGTAAACGGGCTGCCGGTGTCGAGGCCCGCAATCGCAAAGAAGAAACGCGCGATGGCGAAAAGGTAGATAAGGGTAATGAGATCGCCGAGCGCGGGGAGCGGCGACCCCACCGTGACCACCGGCAGCGCGGTGGCGATGGTGAGCATCACGCCAACCATCACAAACGGCGTCAGGCGGAAGACCCAGCCCGCGGCGTCCGGCGCCACGCTCTGGCGCGAGAGCAGCTTGAACAGATCGCGGTACTCCTGAAGCACGCCGGGTCCGCGACGGTTGTGCATCCGGGCGCGCGCCACGCGCGTGATGCCGGAAAGCAGCGGCGCGGCGGCAAACAGCACCAGCGCCTGAAGTATTGCCAGTAACAGACTCATGTCAGGCTCCTCGAGAAATCACAACCACCACCAGTACCGCCAGCTCGATCAGCGCCAGGCGGCGGAACAGCGCGGGCACGGCGGCGCTCTGCCAGCCGGGGATCAGGCTGACCGGGTTAAGCCAGCGGCGCAGATTCAGCACGGCGGCAAAGTTCTCCTTCACCGGCATGGCAAAGCCGTGGGCGGTAATCACCATCGACTGATCGTGTTCGTAGCCGCAGGCCCACGCCGCGCCGCGCGAGCGCGCGGGAAGCCGATCGCGCCTGAAGAACAGCATCAGCACGAACGGCAGCAGCGGCGCGGCAATCAGCAGCAGCGCCATCATCGGCTGGGAAACGGCGGTATGCGCCGTCGCGAGCGGCAGAGGAATCGCGTTGCCCAACAGCGGCAGCAGCCACGGCGCGGCCACGCCGCCCGCGATGCAGCACAGGGCGAGTGCGACAACGCTTATCGCCATCAGCAGCGGCGCGCAGCAGGCATTTTCCGCTTCCCGCGTGCGCGGCGCGCCGAGGAAGGTGACGCCATAGACTTTCGCCATGCACATCACCGCCAGCGCCCCGGTGATCGCCAGCCCGACGGCCAGCAGCGGGCCAAGCAGGCGGGCGATAAACGCATCGCTCTGGCCGAGCGCGAAGAAGGACTGGTAAATCACCCACTCCCCGGCAAAGCCGTTCAGCGGCGGCAGCGCCGCCATCGCCATCAGCCCCACCAGCATCGCAAGCGAAATGACCGGCATTTTCTTGCCGATGCCGCCGAGCTTTTCGATATCGCGATGGCCGGTGCGGAACCAGACGCTCCCCGCGCCGAGAAACAGCGTGCTTTTAAACAGGCTGTGGTTGATGAGGTGATACAGGCCGCCGATGAACCCGGCGGCGATCAGCGCAGGCTGGCTGAGGGCCAGCCCGGCCACGCCCGCGCCGAGGCCCAGCAGAATAATGCCGATGTTTTCCAGCGTGTGGTACGCCAGCAGGCGCTGGATGTTGTGCTCCATCAGCGCGTACAGCCCGCCGACGAACGCGGTGATCATCCCCGCGACAAGCAGCGCGATGCCCCACCACAGCGGCGGCTGACCGCCCATCAGCGACAGCGTCAGAATGCCGAACAGGCCAACCTTCATCACCACCGTCGAGAACAGCGCGGCGGCGGGCGCGGAGGCATTGGCGTGCGCCTGCGGCACCCAGCCGTGGAGCGGGATAATCCCGGCCAGCAGACCAAAGCCCGCGACGCCCAGCAGCCAGACGTCATTGCCCAGCGGCTGGCCTCTCAGCACGGCAAAATCGAGGGTGCCGAAACGCTGCCACACCAGCCAGCAGGCGAGCGCCAGCAGCAGCGTGCCGAGGCGACCCAGCGCAAACCAGAGCTTGCCGGAAGCGCTGCAGCCCGTCAGGAACACGCCGCAGAGGGCCATCATTTCGGCCATCACCACCAGCGCCCCGAGGTTGCTGGCAATCACCGTTAATACCGCCGTCGCCATCAGCAGGTTAACCAGCAGGCCGTTGGCTTTGGCGTGCGGGTGACGATGCCAGTCAATATTAAACAGGCTGATAAACAGCCCGCAAAGGCCAAACGTTACCAGCCAGATGGCGTTCAGCGGCGTGAGCAGAACCGTATGGCGAATCAGCGGCATTACCGCCTGGGCAGCGGTTCCGCCGAGCAGCACCACGCTGCCCGCTACCAGCGTCATCAGGCTGCCTGCCGCACCGCCGATTCCGGCAATCCAGCCGCTCAGGGCCTTATGAAACGAGAACAGCAGCGCCAGCACGGCGGCAGCGGCAAAGCACGCCACCGCGCCGTTAATCATGGATATCGCGTTCATTTCGCCCCCTCCTGATGCGCCTGAAGCAGTGACAGATCGCCAACGTCGGTATTGATCGTTAGCTCACGCTTGCGCCTGCTGGAGCGGGCGATGTCGCGAATGTTGACCAGAATCAGCGCCCTCGTCGGGCAGGTGCGCACGCAGGCCGGGCCTTGCTCATCAAAGCTGCACAGGTCGCATTTCACCGCCACGGCGCGCACGCCGGGCACCCAGTCCAGCAGCGTGCTGACGCGTGCGGGAGCCGGAGGCGCAGGTGGGGCTTTTGGCGAGTTGGCGTTCGCCGGGATATGCAGCGGGCGGCTGCCGGAAAACTCAATCGCCCCGAACGGGCAGGCAATGCCGCACAGCTTGCAGCTTACGCACAGGCTTTCATTGAGCTGGACTGCGCCATCCACCCGGGTGATGGCGTTAACGGGGCAGACGCCCGCGCAGGGGGCATCTTCACAGTGGTGGCAGAGCTGCGGGGCAGACTCTTTTTCATTACGCATGACGCGAAGGCGCGGCATCGACTGCAGCCCGTGCAGGCGGTGCGTTTCCGAACACGCCGCTTCACAGGTGCGACAGCCAATACAGACCGTCGAGTCAGCAATTACAAAACGGTTCACCGGGCAATCCTCTGGTGATAGTCATTTTTGACGAAAAAATCTGTCTTATCGACACTTCTCGACACTGGATAATCAGGCCACGTTGGCCGATGCGCCTGCGGCCATCAGCTGCTTGAGGTTGACCGGGAGATCGTGCTCAACCGCGGCGTACAGGCCGTTGTAAACCGGCGCGATTTTTTCCAGGTAGTGTTCCAGCACCTGCTGACGGTCGCGGTTGCTGACGTGCCCGTCGACCATGCCGTCTGCCATCAGCTCGGCCTGCGCAATGCGCTCCCTGTCACCCTCTTTCGTTTCGACGTAGTACTCGATGGTGTGGCTATTGAAGGTATCCGCCAGGGTGACGTAGATCGTGAAGTGGTCGAACAGGACAAAGCGCATGTCGCCCTGCGCCGCGCAGCTCACGGCGTGGTGCAGGCGAGCCTTTGACAGGGTGATCCCCTGAACCAGCGCGTTACAGTAAAGGTGCCACTGCTCCTGAAGCTGATGGTGGCGCTGTGCGATGTAATCCGCTTTTTCGCTAATTTCCCAAATCGTCATAAAAGGTATCCGGTTAATGGAGATAGCAGCTGTTAAGCAGATTCCATGCCAGTTTTTAATTCATTGATTTAAAGGTTATTTTTAAAAACATCCGCTGTCACAGCGGTGATGTCGACGTGTCATTTCGACAGCGACGTCATCGTCACGCCCTAACGTAAATTAAGCTGGCACCGTTATTGCATTAAGGCTTCCCGTTATTAAGGAGGCGTCATGCACGAAATCACCCTCTGCCAGCGGGCACTGGAGCTTATCGAACAGCAGGCAGTGCAACATCACGCGAAACGCGTCACCGGGGTATGGCTGAAAATCGGCGCGTTTTCCTGCGTCGAAAGCAGCGCCCTCACCTTCTGCTTTGAGCTGGTGTGCCGCGGCACGCTGGCGGAAGGCTGCGAACTTCATATCGAAGAGCAGCAGGCGGAGTGCTGGTGCGGCGAGTGCCAGCAGTACGTCACCCTGCTGTCATCAAAGGTCCAGCGCTGCCCCCGGTGCCAACGCGCCGGGCTGCGCATCGTGGCGGATGACGGCATGCAGATCCAACGTCTCGAAATCGAGAGGGAGTAACCTATGTGCAGTACCTGCGGTTGCGCTGAAGGCAACCTGTATATTGAAGGGGATGAACATCGCCCCCACTCCGCGTTTCGCTCCGCGCCCTTTTCACCCGCGCCGCGTCCGGCTGCGGCATTGACCGGCCTGACCTTCACGCCTCGGCAATCCGCTGCGGGCGATCTGCACTACGGCCACGGTGAAGCCGGAACCCATGCGCCGGGCATCAGCCAGCGCCAGATGCTGGACGTTGAAATCAACGTGCTCGACAAGAACAACCGCCTGGCGGCCCGCAACCGCGCCCGCTTCGCCGCCCGCCAGCAGCTGGTGCTGAACCTGGTCTCCAGCCCCGGCTCCGGCAAAACCACGCTGCTGACCGAGACCCTGAAGCGGCTGAACGCACGCGTCTCCTGCGCGGTCATCGAGGGCGACCAGCAAACCGTCAACGACGCCGCGCGCATCCGTGAAACCGGCACGCCCGCCATTCAGGTGAACACCGGTAAAGGCTGCCACCTCGACGCGCAGATGATTGCCGACGCCGCGCCGCGCCTGCCGCTGGCGGATAACGGCATTCTCTTTATTGAGAACGTCGGCAACCTGGTGTGCCCGGCGAGCTTCGACCTTGGCGAACGGCATAAGGTGGCGGTGCTCTCGGTGACCGAAGGGGAAGACAAACCGCTTAAATATCCGCACATGTTTGCCGCCGCCTCGCTGATGCTGCTGAACAAAATCGACCTGCTGCCGTACCTCAACTTCGACCTGAACAGGTGCCTGGCGTACGCCCGCGAGGTGAATCCCGACATTCACATCCTGCTGGTGTCCGCCACCCGCGGCGACGGCATGGACGTCTGGCTGAGCTGGCTGGAGAACGAACGATGTGCATAGGCGTTCCGGGGCGAATACGTTCCATTGAGGGGAACCAGGCAAAGGTGGACGTCTGCGGCGTGCTGCGCGATGTCGATCTCACGCTGGTGGGCGACCGGGATGAATCCGGCGCCTCGCGGCTGGGCCAGTGGGTGCTGGTGCACGTGGGCTTTGCGATGAGCGTGATTAACGAAGCGGAAGCGCGCGACACGCTCGAAGCGCTGCAAAATATGTTCGACGTCGAGCCTGACGTCGGCGCGCTGCTGTACGGCGAGGAGCGGTGACCCATGCGTTACGTTGACGAGTACCGCGCGCCGGAGCGGGTGATGCAGCTTATCGAACGGCTGAAAAAACGCGCCGCCCTGCTGGACTACACCGCACAGCGGCCGCTGCGAATTATGGAGGTCTGCGGCGGGCATACGCACGCCATCTTCAAGTTTGGCCTCGACCAGCTACTGCCGGAAAACATCGAGTTCATCCACGGCCCCGGCTGCCCGGTCTGCGTGCTGCCGATGGGGCGCATCGACAGCTGCATTGAGATTGCCTGCCAGCCCGACGTCATCTTCTGCACCTTTGGCGACGCGATGCGCGTGCCGGGCAAAAATGGCTCTCTGCTTCAGGCCAAAGCGCGCGGAGCGGACGTGCGCATCGTGTACTCGCCGATGGACGCCCTTAACCTGGCCGCGGCAAACCCGACGCGCAAGGTGGTCTTTTTTGGGCTCGGTTTTGAAACCACCATGCCCGCAACTGCGATCACGCTCCAGCAAGCGAAAGCCCGCGGCAGTAAAAACTTTTTCTTTTTCTGCCAGCACATTACGCTGATACCCACGCTGCGCAGCCTGCTGGCGGAGCCGGGAAACGGCATTGACGCCTTTCTGGCCCCCGGCCACGTCAGCATGGTCATCGGCACCGAGGCCTACGGCTTCATCGCTGACGATTACCATCGCCCGTTAGTGGTTGCCGGATTCGAACCACTTGATCTACTGCAAGGCGTGCTGATGCTGGTTGAGCAGAAAATAGCGGCCCTGAGCGTGGTGGAAAACCAGTACCGGCGCGTGGTGCCGGACGGCGGAAATATTCACGCTCGCCGGGCGATTGCCGATGTGTTTACGGTAGAGGGCGACAGCGAGTGGCGCGGGCTGGGGCTGATTGCCGAATCCGGCGTTCACCTGCGGCCCGCGTACCGCCAGTTTGACGCCGAAGCGCACTTTCGCCCGCGGCCGCAGCAGGTGTGCGACGATCCCCGCGCGCGCTGCGGCGAGGTGCTCACCGGCAAATGCAAGCCCCATCAATGCCCGTTACTGGGTAAAACCTGTAACCCGCAAACCGCCTTCGGCGCGCTGATGGTCTCCTCCGAAGGGGCCTGCGCCGCGTGGTATCAGTATCGCAATCAGGAGTGTGAAGCATGAACACGGTGGAAATGGCGCACGGCAGCGGCGGTAAGGCGATGCAGCAGCTGATCGATAAGCTGTTTATGGAGGCGTTTAACAACCCGTGGCTGGCGGAGCAGGAAGACCAGGCGCGCATCGATCTCTCTACGCTCACCGCGCGCGGCGACAGGCTGGCGTTTTCTACGGACAGCTACGTCATCGACCCGCTGTTCTTCCCCGGCGGCGATATCGGCAAGCTGGCCGTCTGCGGGACGGCGAACGACGTGGCCGTCAGCGGCGCGGTGCCTCAGTATCTTTCGTGCGGATTTATCCTCGAAGAGGGCCTGCCGCTCGAGACGCTTAAAGCGGTGGTCGGCAGCATGGCGCACACCGCGCGCGAGGCGGGCATCGCGATCGTGACCGGCGATACCAAGGTGGTGCAGCGCGGCGCGGCGGACAAGCTGTTTATCAACACCGCCGGAATGGGGGCGATCCCCGCCGACGTTCACTGGGGCGCACGGCACCTGTCGCCGGGAGACGTGCTGCTGGTCAGCGGAACGCTCGGCTGCCACGGCGCGACCATTCTGAACCTGCGCGAAGGGCTTGGGCTGGACGGCGAGCTTCGCAGCGATTGCGCGGTGCTGACGCCGCTTGTTCAGGCGCTGCGCGCGGTGCCGGGCGTGAAGGCGATGCGCGATGCCACCCGCGGCGGCGTCAACGCCGTGGCGCACGAGTTTGCCGCCAGCAGCGGTTTCGGCATTGAGCTGAGCGAGCGCAGCCTGCCCGTGAAGCAGGAAGTGCGCGGGCTGTGCGAGCTGCTCGGCCTCGATCCGCTAAACTTTGCTAACGAAGGCAAGCTGCTCATCGGCGTAGAGCGCCAGGCGGCGGACGCCGTTCTTGCGGCGCTGCGCGCCCATCCTCTAGGGGCTGAGGCCGCGATGATTGGTGAGGTGGTTGAACGCAAAGGCGTACGCCTGGCCGGGCTTTACGGCGTCAAGCGCACGCTCGATCTGCCGCACGCGGAGCCGTTGCCGCGAATTTGCTAGAGCCGCGCCATAAGCGGCCAGCGCTGTTTTTTCTTTTTGCCAGTTTCTATTGGAAAGCAATATGCCGTATACACCGATGAGCGATCTTGGACAGCAGGGCCTGTTTGATATTACGCGCACACTTTTACAGCAGCCCGATCTCGGCTCGCTGAGCGATACCCTGACGCGGCTGGTCAGGCAGTCCGCGCTGGCGGACAGCGCCGCCATTGTGCTGTGGCACGGCGGGACGCAGCGCGCAAGCTACTACTCAACGCGTGAGAACGGCAAAATCTTCGAATATGAGGATGAAACCTACCTGGCGCACGGCCCGGTGCGTCGCCTTCTCTCGCGCCCAGAAGCGCTGCACTGCAGCTTCGATGAATTTCAGCAGGCCTGGCCGATGCTGGCCGATAGCGCCCTGTATCAGCCTTTCGGCCACTACAGCCTGCTGCCACTGGCGGTGGATGGGCGAATTTTTGGTGGCTGCGAATTTATCCGCACCACCCATCAGCCGTGGAGCGAGGCGGAGTATGAGCGGCTGCACACCTTCACCCAGATCGTCGCCGTCGTCGCGGAGCAGATCCAGAGCCGCGTCAGCAATAACGTCGACTACGATCTGCTGAGCCGCGAGCGCGATAATTTTCGCATTCTGGTGGCCATCACCAACGCCGTGCTGTCCCGTCTCGACATGGACGAGCTGGTCAGCGAAGTGTCGAAAGAGATTCACCACTATTTCAAAATCGACGCCATCAGCATCGCGCTGCGCGGCCACCGCAAGGGCAAGCTGAATATTTACTCCACCCACTATCTTGATGAAGAGAACCCGGCGCACGAGCAGAGCGAGGTGGACGAAGCGGGAACCCTGTCCGAGCGGGTCTTTAAAAGCAAAGAGATCCTGCTGCTGAACCTGAACGAGCGCGACGCGCTGGCCCCCTACGAGCGGATGCTGTTTAACACCTGGGGGAATAAAATCCAGACGCTGTGCCTGCTGCCGCTGATGTCCGGCGATACCATGCTCGGCGTGCTGAAGCTGGCGCAGTGCGATGAGGGCGTATTCACCACCGCCAACCTGAAGCTGCTGCGCCAGATTGCCGAACGCATCTCAATCGCGCTGGATAACGCGCTGGCCTATCAGGAGATCCACCGCCTGAAAGAGCGGCTGGTGGATGAGAACCTGGCCCTGACCGAACAGCTGAACAACGTGGACAGCGAGTTCGGCGAAATCATCGGGCGCAGCGACGCGATGTACAGCGTGCTGAAGCAGGTGGAAATGGTGGCGCAGAGCGACAGCACGGTGCTGATCCTCGGCGAAACCGGGACGGGTAAAGAGCTGATTGCCCGCGCTATCCACAATTTAAGCAACCGCAACAGCCGCCGCATGGTGAAGATGAACTGTGCGGCCATGCCCGCGGGCCTGCTGGAAAGCGATCTCTTTGGCCACGAGCGCGGCGCGTTTACCGGTGCCAGCAGCCAGCGGCTGGGGCGCTTTGAGCTGGCGGATAAAAGCTCGCTGTTCCTGGACGAGGTGGGCGATATGCCGCTGGAGCTGCAGCCGAAGCTGCTTCGCGTCCTGCAGGAGCAGGAGTTTGAGCGCCTCGGCAGCAATAAGCTGATCCAGACGGACGTGCGCCTAATCGCCGCCACCAATCGCGACCTGAAAAAAATGGTCGCCGACCGCGAGTTTCGCAGCGACCTCTATTACCGCCTGAACGTTTTTCCGATTTGCCTGCCGCCGCTGCGCGAGCGACCGGAGGATATCCCGCTGCTGGTCAAAGCGTTTACCGCCAAAATTGCCCGCCGCATGGGGCGCAACATCGACAGCATTCCCGCTGAAACCCTGCGCATCCTCTCGTCCATGGAGTGGCCGGGCAACGTGCGCGAGCTGGAAAACGTTATCGAACGCGCGGTGCTGCTGACGCGCGGCAGCGTGCTGCAGCTTTCACTGCCTGAAGTGTCGCTGCCGGAGGCGCCAATGGCCGCAACGGACGTGGCGCGGGAAGGCGAGGACGAGTATCAGCTGATTATGCGCGTGCTCAAAGAGACGAACGGCGTTGTGGCAGGGCCGAAAGGGGCCGCGCAGCGTCTTGGGCTAAAGCGCACCACGCTGCTGTCGCGCATGAAGCGCCTGGGCATTGATAAAGAGAGCCTGGCGTAGCCGTCGCTACTTTTTAGGACGGTATTTTTCCGGCAGTTCCGGCACCGGACGGCGGTCGTCAATCAGATGACGTAGTGTCAGAATCGGGTGCCGCCAGAGCATCCGCGGGCCCGCCCAGCGCATCACCTGCTTCATCTCTTCCCGCTTTGCGGGCTGGTAGCAGTGAACCGGGCACTGTTTACAGGCGGGCTTTTCCTCACCGAATACGCACTTATCCAGACGCTTGTCGGCGTAGGCATTCAACTGCTGATAGTGTCCCTCTTCTTCCACGGCCTGCGGGCACTGCTTTTCATACAGGGCGATCATTTTAGCGATCGTCTCTTTTTCTCGTGCGATGCGTTTCCCGGACATAGGTCATTACCCTTTCAAAACATGCATAGATAATACCTCTTTATGCAGCGGCTTTCAGTCGTTGCATTTTATTTTCTGAAGACACCTTCCAGTTTTTGGCCGACTCAACGAGGAAATTACTGGTATTTTATACAGGCATCAAGAACCCACGCCGCACGTATAAACCGGAGGCCGTATGCCAGAGATCGTCATCGCCAAACCCCATCGCCACCTGAAGGTCGGCTACTTCCGAAAACGCCATGAAGACAGGAAAACCAAAATCCCGACCCGCTACAGCGTGCACGCCGCGCTGAGCTTAAAAGGCGACTGGCTTGAAAAGGCAGGATTTACCACAAATTCGCAGGTTCGGGTGGACGTTGAACACGGAAAAATCGTCATTGAACTGATGCCGGAAGGCGTCTCGTAAAGTCGCGACTTTTTTCTGCGCGGGGCTATTTTTTCATGCGACAATAGAGGAAACCAGCGGCCTCTGAGCCGCATAAAGAACATCATTATCAAAGAAATGGATATCATAACTCCATGAGCACAATCGACAATTTAGATGCACATACGCCGATGATGCAGCAGTACCTGAAGCTGAAAGCGCAGCATCCGGAAATCCTGCTGTTTTACCGTATGGGCGATTTTTACGAGCTCTTTTATGACGATGCCAAACGCGCGTCGCAGCTGCTCGATATTTCCCTGACCAAGCGCGGCGCCTCGGCTGGTGAACCGATTCCGATGGCCGGTATCCCGCATCACGCGGTGGAAAACTACCTTGCGAAGCTGGTGAACCAGGGCGAGTCCGTTGCGATTTGCGAGCAGATTGGCGACCCGGCCACGTCGAAAGGGCCGGTTGAACGCAAGGTTGTGCGCATCGTTACGCCGGGCACCATCAGCGACGAAGCCCTGCTCCAGGAGCGCCAGGATAACCTGCTGGCTGCGCTGTGGCAGGATAGCAAAGGCTTTGGCTACGCGACGCTGGACATCAGCTCCGGACGTTTTCGCCTGAGCGAGCCCGCCGACCGCGAGACGATGGCCGCCGAGCTTCAGCGCACTAACCCGGCGGAACTGCTGTATGCCGAAGACTTCGCGGAAATGGCGCTCATTGAGGGGCGTCGCGGCCTGCGCCGCCGTCCGCTGTGGGAGTTTGAAATTGACACCGCGCGTCAGCAGCTGAACCTGCAGTTTGGCACCCGCGATCTGATTGGCTTTGGCGTTGAGAACTCCCCGCGCGGCCTGTGCGCCGCGGGCTGTTTGCTGCAATACGTGAAAGACACCCAGCGCACCACCCTGCCGCACATTCGCTCCATCACGATGGAACGCCAGCAGGACAGCATCATCATGGATGCCGCCACGCGCCGCAATCTGGAGATCACCCAGAACCTTGCCGGCGGCGTGGAGAACACCCTCGCCGCGGTGCTGGACAGCACCGTCACGCCGATGGGCAGCCGCATGCTCAAGCGCTGGCTGCATATGCCCATCCGCAACACCGCCACGCTGGTCGGCCGCCAGCAGACCATTGCCGCCCTGCAGGAACGCTACACCGACCTGCAGCCGGTTCTGCGTCAGGTGGGCGATCTGGAACGTATTCTGGCGCGGCTTGCGCTACGCACGGCGCGCCCGCGTGATTTGGCGCGGATGCGCCACGCCTTCCAGCAGCTGCCGGAGTTGCGCGCCCAGCTTGGCGACGTCGACAGCGCGCCGGTGCAGGCGCTGCGCGAAACGATGGGCGAGTTTACCGAGCTGCGCGAGCTGCTTGAGCGCGCCATCATCGACGCTCCGCCGGTGCTGGTGCGCGACGGCGGCGTGATCGCGCCGGGCTATAACGAAGAGCTGGACGAATGGCGCGCGCTGGCAGACGGCGCAACGGACTATCTCGATAAGCTGGAAATCCGCGAGCGCGAGCGCCTCGGGCTGGATACGCTGAAGGTCGGCTATAACGCGGTGCACGGCTACTATATTCAGATTAGCCGCGGCCAGAGCCATCTGGCTCCTATCCACTACGTTCGCCGCCAGACGCTGAAAAATGCCGAACGCTACATCATCCCGGAGCTGAAAGAGTACGAGGACAAAGTCCTGACCTCCAAGGGCAAAGCCCTGGCGCTGGAAAAACAGCTGTATGACGAGCTGTTCGATATGCTGATGCCGCATCTTGCCGACCTGCAGTCAAGCGCTGCCGCCCTGGCGGAGCTGGACGTATTGGTCAACCTTGCGGAACGCGCCGACACGCTGAACTACACCTGCCCAACCTTTAGCGATAAGCCCGGCATTCGCATCACCGAAGGCCGCCACCCGGTGGTGGAACGGGTGCTGAACGAGCCCTTCATTGCCAACCCGCTAAGCCTGTCGCCGCAGCGAAGAATGCTCATTATTACCGGCCCCAACATGGGCGGTAAAAGTACCTACATGCGCCAGACGGCGCTGATTGCGCTGCTGGCCTATATCGGCAGCTACGTCCCGGCGCAAAACGTAGAGATTGGCCCTATCGACCGCATCTTCACGCGCGTGGGCGCGGCGGACGATCTGGCCAGCGGACGCTCAACCTTTATGGTGGAGATGACCGAAACCGCCAACATTCTGCATAACGCCACGGAGCACAGCCTGGTGCTGATGGACGAGATCGGACGCGGCACCTCAACCTACGACGGGCTGTCGCTGGCCTGGGCCTGCGCGGAAAGTCTGGCGAACAAAATCAAGGCGCTGACGCTGTTTGCCACGCACTACTTCGAGCTGACGCAGCTGCCGGAGAAAATGGAGGGCGTGGCGAACGTCCACCTCGACGCGCTGGAGCACGGCGATACCATCGCCTTTATGCACACGGTGCAGGACGGTGCGGCAAGCAAGAGCTACGGCCTGGCCGTCGCCGCGCTGGCGGGCGTGCCGAAGGAAGTGATTAAGCGCGCGCGTCAAAAGCTGCGCGAGCTGGAAAGCCTGTCTCCGAACGCGGCGGCAACGCAGATCGACGGAACCCAGATGTCGCTGCTTGCCCCTGCGGAAGAGACCTCGCCTGCCGTCGAGGCGCTGGAAAATCTTGACCCGGATTCGCTTACGCCACGTCAGGCGCTGGAGTGGATTTATCGGTTGAAGAGTCTGGTTTAGTTCTCTGCGGTCTGTTTTGCCGGGTGGTGGCTTCGCCTTACCCGGCCTACAAAACTGTGCGGTCTGTTTTGCCGGGTGGCGGCTTCGCCTTACCCGGCCTACAAAACTCTGCGGTCTGATTTGCCGGGTGGCGGCTTCGCCTTACCCGGCCTACAAAACCCGTAGGCCCGGTAAGCGCAGCGCCACCGGGCTTTTTTTACAGCAGCGGTGGGATCGTCGGCACCTGCGGGGCCTCATCGATATCCTTCTGCGTCATGCGGAACGCCTCCGGATAGTGCTCGCGGCTGGTGCGGCGCAGCGGCTCGGTATCGCGCCAGGTATACAAACAGTGCTGGCACTGGTAAACGGTCCAGACGCCTTTCACCGGCGACGTCGCCATCACTTCAATATGCTCATCGGCACAACGTGGACAAATCATCTTTTCCTCCTTATTGGCGTGCGGCCAGCATCGCGGTCAGTTTCTCGGCCCAGGCTTTGGTTTCAGGCAGATCCTGCACCGGCTGGCTGTAGTGGCCACGGTTATCCGGCGCGACGGGCGTGGTGGCATCAATAATCAGCTTGTCGGTGATCCCCGCTGGGCTTGAGCCAGGGTCAAGCTCCAGCACCGACATGTTCGGCAGCTGCACCAGATCTCCGGCCGGATTCACCTTCGACGACAGCGCCCACATCACCTGCGGCAGGTTAAACGGATCGACGTCTTCATCCACCATGATGACCATCTTCACGTAGCCCAGCCCGTGCGGCGTGGTCATTGCGCGTAAACCTACCGCGCGGGCAAAGCCGCCGTAGCGTTTTTTGGTGGAGATAATCGCCAGCAGCCCGTGGGTGTACATCGCGTTTACCGCCTGCACTTCCGGGAACTCCGCCTTCAGCTGCTGATAGAGCGGCACGCAGGTCGCCGGGCCCATCAGGTAGTCGATTTCGGTCCACGGCATGCCGAGGTACAGCGATTCAAAAATCGGCTTAGTGCGGTACGAGACTTTATCGATGCGCACCACCGTCATGTTGCGCCCGCCGGAGTAGTGCCCGGTGAACTCGCCGAACGGCCCTTCGATCTCGCGCTTGCGGCCTTCGATCACCCCTTCCAGGATCACTTCTGAACCCCACGGCACGTCAAACCCGGTGAGCGGCGCGGTGGCGATCGGGTACGGGCTTTCGCGCAGCGCGCCGGCCATTTCATACTCGGACTGATCGTATTTCAGCGGGGTGGCGCCCATCAGGGTAATGATCGGATCGTTGCCGAGCGTGATCGCAATCGGCAGATCCTCGCCGCGCTCCTCTGCCTTGTGCAGGTGCAGCGCGATGTCGTGCATCGGTACCGGCTGCAGGCCGAGCTTGCGCTTGCCCTTCACTTCCATGCGGTAGATGCCGACGTTCTGCTTGCCGAAGTGATCGGGATCGAGCGGATCGCGCGAAACGACGCAGGCTTTATCAAGATAGAAACCGCCGTCTCCGTCGTTCAGGCGAAACAGCGGCAGGATGTCGAACAGGTTAATGTCCTCACCGTCCACCGTATTCTGCGCCCAGGCCGGGTTGGCGCGACGCTCCGGCGCAACGGGAAATTTATCCCAGCGGCGGATAAACTCGTCGATCTGCTTTTTCACCGGCGTGTTGGGCGGCAGCCCCATCGAGATGGCGTGGTTCTGCCAGGATCCGATGGTGTTCATCACCACGCGGGCATCGGTAAAACCGCGAATGTTGTCAAACCACAGCGCGGGCGCGCCGTCCCCGATGCGGCCGGTGGCGTTCGCTGCCGCCGCTAAATCCGGCTCGGCGTTCACCTCTTCCTCGATTTTCAGCAGCTGCCCTTGCTCATCGAGCGCCTGAAGAAAGCTTCTCAAATCATCAAATGCCATTTTTATTCTCCTGTGAAAACTGTTTCGCCTGCTGCAGGCCGTTCCAGCGGCGCGCCTTTTTGTGCTCCAGGCCAAACTGGTCGAGCACGCGGGTCACGATATGCTGGGTAATGTCGTCGGCGGTTTGCGGGTGGTTGTAATACGCAGGCATGGGCGGCACCATCGCCACGCCCATGCGGGAAAGCGCCAGCATGTTCTCGAGGTGGATGGTGCTCAGCGGCGTCTCCCGCGGGACCAGCACCAGCCTGCGCCCCTCTTTCAGCACCACGTCCGCCGCGCGCCCCACCAGCCCTTCGGCGTAGCCCGCGCGGATGCCCGACAGCGTTTTCATGCTGCACGGAATGACGATCATGCCGTCGGTGCGAAACGAGCCGGATGAAATGGTGGCGGCCTGATCGGCAGGGCTGTGAACGACGTCCGCCAGCGCGGCGACGTCCTGCGCGGTAAAAGGCGTTTCCAGCTCAATCGTGGTCTTCGCCCACTTCGACATCACCAGATGCGTCTCAACGTCCGGCATCTCACGCAGCGCCTGCAGCAGCGCGACGCCCAGCGGTGCGCCGGTGGCGCCCGTCATCCCAACGATCAATCTCATTCAGCACCTCATTATATTTCGTTCGTATACGAACATAATGAGTAAACTATACCCGGATGAGCGCGGTGACAATATCGTTCGTACACGATCGCATGGAATGTTAAAAAATGGCGCGTTAAATTCCCGCCGATAAGCGGCTATCATAGAGGGACATTTTTCCGTCGGAGTGGTCATGGAGCTAAGACAAGAAGCGTTCCACCTGTTACGTCAGCTTTTTCAGCAGCATACCGCGCGGTGGCAGCACGCCCTGCCGGACCTGACCAAGCCGCAGTACGCGGTGATGCGCTCGATTGCCGAACATCCGGGCATTGAGCAGGTCGCGCTGACCGAGGTGGCGGTAAGCACCAAAGCGACGCTGGCCGAGATGCTGAGCCGCATGGAGGCGCGTGGGCTGGTTAAGCGCGAGCACGATCCGGCAGATAAACGCCGACGGTTTGTATTTTTGACCCCCGAAGGCGAAGCGCTGCTTGAGAGCCGTAAGCCCATCGGGAACGACGTGGACGAGGCGTTTCTCGGACGGCTCAGCAAGGAAGAGCAGGCGCATTTCGCTG
Source organism: Gorgopas trochilus (assembly GCA_018231245.1). Lineage (NCBI taxonomy): Eukaryota > Metazoa > Arthropoda > Insecta > Lepidoptera > Hesperiidae > Gorgopas > Gorgopas trochilus. Next base: position 43,707 of record DWRP01000014.1, read on the forward strand.
AGCTCATCAAAAAGATGATGCAGCCCTAATTCACCCGCGCGCGCATAAAATCGATAAAGGTGCGGACCTTCGCCGACACGTGCCGGGCATCGGGATAGACGGCGTAGATCCCCTGCGACGCAAAATCATATTCCGGCAGTACGGCCACCAGCTCGCCGGACGCCAGCGCCTTTTGCACCAGCCATTCGGGCAAAAGCGCGACGCCGCATCCGGCCAGCGCAAAGGCCATCAGCGCCTGGGCGCTGTCTGCAAACAGGCGAGGAGGCTGTTTGATTTCCAGCGCGGCTTTTTCCCCGTCAGTCCTTCTCACCTGCCAGCGCAGCGTCGCGGATAAGCGTTCATGAATGATCCACTCTGCCGCGGCCAGCGCCTCAAGCGAATCAACGGGGTGCGCCTTCAGCCAGCCCGGGGAGGCCACCGGCAGGATCGTGAACTGTGAAATCAGCGCCGCGTGATAGCGGGAATCGGCGAGCGTCCCCAGCCGAATGGCGACGTCGAAGCGCTCTGAAATCAGATCCGCATGCAGGGACGACGAGGCGTGCCGCACGCGCAGCTCGGGGTGCAGGAGGCTGAACTCGGCCAGCAGAGGCACGACAACCCGGGAACCGTACTCGGGCGTGGTGGTGATGCGCAGCTCCCCCTTCAGACCCGCGTGGGTTGCGCGCACCTCGTCCTGCAGGTTTTCTGCGTCCTTCAGCAGCGCGGCGCTTCGCAGATGAAAAAGCGAGCCGGCCTCGGTGAGCGTCAGACGGCGGGTAGAGCGCAGCAGCAGCGTGACGCCCAGCTCGGCTTCAAGCTGGCGAATGTTGAAGCTCACCACCGCTTTCGTTAGCCCCATCGCGTTTGCCGCCGCGGTAAAACTGCCCGTATCCACGACCGCCGCAAAAATCGCCGCGCGCTGCAAATTCAGCATTGTAGCCTCTCGTTCGTCAAAATTTTTTTGACAGTATATCGCTGATTAGCGCGTTTATCCGCTTTGCGCCGCCCGATACGATACGCCGCCTTATGGGAGGATTATTTATGACGTATCGCACCAGGGTTGCGGCCGTGTTTCTGCTGGGCTTTTTTCTCGACCTGATCAATATGTTTATTGCCAGCGTCGCCTTTCCGGCGATGGGCCAGGCGCTTCACGCCGCGCCCGCGTCGCTCGCCTGGGTGAGCAACGGGTATATCGCCGGGCTGACGCTGGTTATTCCCTTCAGCGCCCTGCTGGCACCGGCATGCTCGCCCGCGCTCGGCGGGCTGCTGGTGCAGACGCTGGGCTGGCGGTGGGTCTTTTTTGTGACTCTGCCCGTCTCCGCGGTGACGTTTGCGCTGGCCTGGCTGTGGCTCAGCGACGAAAAGCCCGAGAAGGCACCTTCGCGCCTGCTGCACCTTCCGCTGCTGAAGGATCCGCTCCTGCGATTTTCAATGCTGGTGTACCTCTGCGTGCCCGGCATGTTCATCGGCGTGAACGTGGTGGGGATGTTCTACCTGCAAAGCGTCGCCGGGCTGACGCCAGCGGAAACGGGCCTGCTGATGCTGCCCTGGTCGCTGGCTTCCTTTGTGGCAATTACGGCGACGGGACGCTACTTTAACCGCACGGGCCCGCGCCCGCTGATTGCCCTCGGCTGCCTGCTGCAGGCCGCGGGGATTTTACTTCTGATGAACGTCGGGCCGGAAACGGCGCGCGCGCTGGCCGTGCTGGCCTTTACGCTGATGGGCATCGGCGGCAGCCTGTGCAGCAGCACGGCGCAAAGCAGCGCGTTTTTGACCATTCCGCACGCCGAGATGCCCGACGCCAGCGCCCTGTGGAACCTCAATCGCCAGCTGAGCTTTTTTATGGGCGCCCTGCTGCTGGCAGAGCTGCTGAGCCTGGCGCAAGGCTATCTGCCGCCGTCGAGCGCGTGGCGCTGGACCTTTATTTTCGCAGCCGGCGTGACGTTACTGCCTCTGCTGCGCGTTTTTCATCTTAACAACCCGAAGATACTGATGCGGATTCGACAGGAGAAACCATGACCCGCTATGAAAATGAGATTCTCGACGTCCACGTTGCGCTGGAAAACTGGCTCGGGGAGGGCGAAGGAGATTTGCGCGCGCTGCTTGCGCGCTTTCGGCCAGACTTTCTGATGATCCCCCCCACGGGTGCCCATATTGACCATGCGGGGCTGGCAAGCTTCCTCGAGAGCCAGCGCGGCAGCCGCCCCGGCCTGAAGATTGTGGTTGATGAATTAACGACGCTGCAGGCGTGGGACAAGGGCGCGGTGCTGCACTACAGGGAGACGCAAACGCGGCCAAACCTGCCCGTCAACGTGCGCTGGTCCACTGCCGTGCTGAATGAGGATGGCGATAATATCGCGTGGCAACTGCTGCACGAGACGGCACAGCCGTAGCGCAAAAGAAAAAGGCCCGTCTCACGACGAGCCTTTTTTGACGAAAGGTTGCTTATTCGCGGAACAGCGCTTCGATACTCAGACCTTGCCCCTGCAGAATTTCACGCAGGCGGCGCAGACCTTCAACCTGAATCTGACGAACGCGTTCACGGGTCAGGCCAATTTCACGGCCGACGTCTTCCAGCGTTGCAGCTTCATACCCCAGTAAACCGAAACGACGTGCCAGCACTTCACGCTGTTTGGCGTTCAGTTCGAACAGCCATTTAACGATGCTCTGCTTCATGTCATCGTCCTGCGTGGTGTCTTCCGGGCCGTTGTCTTTTTCATCGGCCAGGATGTCCAGCAGCGCTTTTTCGGAGTCGCCACCCAGTGGGGTGTCAACCGAGGTAATGCGCTCGTTGAGACGCAGCATACGGCTTACGTCATCAACTGGTTTATCGAGCTGTTCGGCAATCTCTTCCGCGCTTGGCTCGTGGTCCAGCTTATGGGACAACTCGCGTGCGGTACGCAGATAGACGTTCAACTCTTTGACGATGTGGATCGGCAGTCGAATCGTACGGGTTTGGTTCATGATTGCCCGTTCGATGGTCTGACGAATCCACCAGGTCGCGTAGGTTGAGAAGCGGAACCCGCGTTCCGGGTCAAACTTCTCAACTGCGCGGATGAGGCCTAAATTACCCTCTTCAATCAGGTCCAGCAGAGCCAGACCACGATTGCCGTAACGGCGGGCAATTTTTACAACCAGTCGCAAGTTACTTTCGATCATGCGACGGCGCGAGGCAACATCACCACGCAAAGCACGACGTGCGAAATAGACTTCTTCTTCGGCCGTTAACAGTGGGGAGTATCCAATCTCCCCAAGGTAAAGCTGAGTCGCGTCCAGTACACGCTGTGTGGCGCCCTGCGATAACAGCTCTTCTTCAGCCAAATCGTTATCACTGGGTTCCTCTTCTACTAAGGCTTTTTCGTCAAAAGCCTCTGCTCCGTTCTCATCAAATTCCGCATCTTCATTTAAATCATGAACTTTCAGCGTATTCTGACTCATAAAGGTGGCTCCTACCCGTGATCCCTAAACGAGACACCCTGGCTGGCATGCCCCGTCAAATTATCGCTGCGGCAAATACTGCAGCGGGTTTACGGATTTCCCCTTGTAACGAATTTCAAAATGCAAGCGTGTAGAACTGGTTCCGGTGCTACCCATAGTAGCGATTTTTTGCCCCGCCTTAACTTCTTGTTGTTCCCGGACCAGCATAGTGTCGTTATGGGCGTAGGCACTCAGGTAATCATCGTTGTGTTTGATGATAATAAGATTACCGTAACCGCGAAGCGCGTTACCGGCGTACACAACGCGACCGTCTGCAGTCGCGATGATGGCCTGTCCTTTGCTTCCTGCGATATCGATCCCTTTATTCCCCCCTTCAGAGGTAGAGAAGTTCTCGATAACTTTGCCATCGGTTGGCCAGCGCCATGAAGAAATAGACGCACTGGACATCTGACTGCTTGCAGTCGGTTGCGAAGAGCTAACCACAGGTGCCGTAACCGGTGCTGTGACTACAGTCGCAGTACCTTTATTATTCGGCAACATTTTGTTAGCACTCTGATCACCTGAATCCTCAGAATACGTAATTACAGGTTGCGAAGCAACAGGCGTGGTGGATTTTTGTGCAGGCTTAACGCTGTTATTTTGCGCGGTTACGTCTGCCGCTGAAACGGTGTTGCCAGGCGTGAGCGGCGTACCCGTCGCGTTGCCGACCTGGAGCGTTTGCCCCACTTCCAGACCATACGGGGCCTGGACGTTATTGCGCTGCGCCAGGTCACGGAAATCGTTCCCGGTGATCCAGGCGATATAGAACAGCGTGTCGCCGCGCTTCACGGTATAGGTGCTGCCGCCGGTATAGCTGCCTTTCGGAATGTTCCCATACTTGCGGTTATACACTATGCGGCCATTTTCAGTCTGAACAGGCTGTTGCACTGGCTGAATCTGCGTTGGCTGCGTAACCGGGGTCTGCACAGGCTGGATCTGTGGCGTTTGCTGCGGCTGAGGCGTCGAGGTGCCCATTTTCGGTGGAGGCGTGATCAGCATACCACTGGACGTGTTACCCGAGCCGCTGCTTCCGCCGACGGAGCTGACGGGCGCAGGCGCATTATTAGAACTTGAACACCCCGCCAGCCAGAGCGAAACCAGTGACAGTGCCGCCACGCGGCTGATGGTGAATTTTGGGCTTCCCGCGCTCATTTATCCCCCAGGAATGTGTTAACTACCAGTGACTTAAAATAACCGTGATGGCACGAACCTTTTGCGCCACACCATACGCTGAATTTGCCTGAATAACCCTGGATAAATCCGAGTCTCAGGCCAGCTCTCCCTTCACGAGAGGCACAAAGCGCACGGCTTCCACGGTATCGATAATAAACTCGCCGCCGCGTCGACGAACGCGCTTCAGCAGCTGATGCGCGTCCCCAACGGGCAAAACCAGAATGCCGCCATCGTCCAGCTGCGACAGCAGCGCAGCGGGAATTTCGGGCGGTGCCGCCGTGACGATGATGGCATCAAACGGGGCGCGAGCCTGCCAACCCTGCCATCCATCACCGTGGCGTGTCGAAACATTATGTAAATCAAGTTGTTTCAGGCGACGACGCGCCTGCCACTGTAAACCTTTAATCCGCTCGACGGAGCATACATGATGCACGAGGTGCGCCAGAATCGCGGTTTGATAGCCCGAGCCCGTGCCAATCTCCAGCACGCGGGATTCCGGCGTCAGCTCCAGCAGCTCCGTCATGCGCGCCACCATGTAGGGCTGGGAAATCGTCTGGCCCTGCCCGATAGGCAGCGCGACGTTTTCCCACGCTTTGTGCTCAAACGCCTCGTCGACAAATTTTTCACGTGGAACCTGAGCGAGTGCATCAAGCACATGCTCATCGGCGATCCCCTGCGCGCGTAATTGTTCCAGAAGAGTTTGTACACGTTTACTTACCATTACACGTTCACCCCGACCCGCTCCAGCCAGTCCGACACCACATCATGCGCGCTATAGGCGGTTAAATCTACGTGCAGCGGGGTAACGGAGACATAGCCTTCATCAACGGCGGCAAAGTCCGTATCCGGCCCGGCATCGCACTTCTCGCCGGGAGGCCCGATCCAGTACAGCGTGTTGCCCCGCGGGTCCTGCTGCGGGATCACCTGATCGGCGGGATGGCGGCTGCCGCAGCGCGTCACGCGGATGCCTTTGATCTCGTCAAGCGGCAAATCCGGCACGTTGATGTTCAGAATGCGCCCGGTGCGCAGCGGCTCGCGGCCCAGCGCGCGAAGCAGCGTGCAGGTTATCGCCGCCGCGGTGTCGTAATGGGTGTGGCCGTTAAGCGACACCGCCAGCGCCGGGAAGCCGAGGTGACGCCCTTCCATCGCCGCCGCAACGGTGCCGGAGTAGATCACGTCATCGCCCAGGTTTGGCCCGGCGTTAATGCCGGAGACGACGATATCGGGACGCGGGCGCATTAGCGCGTTCACGCCCAAAAATACGCAGTCGGTTGGCGTGCCCATCTGCACGGCGATATCGCCGTTATCAAAGGTAAAGGTGCGAAGCGACGACTCCAGGGTCAAGGAGTTAGACGCCCCACTGCGGTTACGATCGGGAGCCACGACCTGCACGTCCGCAAATTCGCGGAGGTGCTTCGCCAGCGTCTGAATGCCCGGCGCGTGTATCCCGTCATCGTTACTCAGCAATATTCGCATAGTCACCCGATGTGTTGATAAGTTCCCTGACAACGCTGGTGGCAAAGCTCCCTGCCGGCAGCCAGAAGCGTAACTCAACGGTTACGTCATCCCACCAGTTCCAGCTAAGCTGCTGCGGGTAGAGCAGCATCGCCCGGCGCGCCGCGTCGACTTTTTCCCGCACCAGCAGTGATTGTAATTCCGGCGCATCCGCAACGGCGGACTGCTCCGCAGCGAGCGCATCGCCCTGCGTGCCCCAGTCGCCCGTACCGGGCAACGCGGCGGTGATCATCAGCGCTTTGGCGTCCACGCGCGCCTGTACGTCGGCCATTTCCTCGGCCGTCGCCACGAACCAGCTTCCGCGTCCCGCTAATTGTAGCGCATCGCCGACAACAACTTGATTCGCGTCCGGTTTTTTCAGCCGCTCGCTCACAATCTGATTAAACAACGCGCTGCGGGCCGCAGACAACCAAAAACTGCGCTTATTCCTGTCCCGGACGGGCGCGTCGCTTTGCGCCCAGCGCAGCGCGCCGAGCAGGTTGCTGCCGCCGATGCCGAAACGCTGCGCGCCAAAGTAGTTCGGCACGCCCTGCTCGCCGATGGCGCTCAGGCGCTTTTCCACGTCGTCACGATTCGTCACTTCGCGCAGCACGATCGTAAACGCGTTGCCTTTCAGCGCGCCAAGGCGCAGCTTGCGCTTGTGGCGTGCGTACTCCAGCACCTTACAGCCTTCAAGCTCAAATTTGCTTAAATCAGGCATCGCATTGCCGGGCACGCGGGCGCAGAGCCACTGCTCGGTGACCGCATGCTTATCCTTCTGCCCGGCAAAGCTTACTTCGCGGGCGTGGATTTTCAGGAATTTTGCCAGCGCGTCGGCCACAAAGCGCGTGTTGCAGCCGTTTTTCAGGATCCGCACCAGGATGTGCTCGCCCTCGCCGTCCGGCTCAAACCCTAGGTCTTCCACCACCACGAAATCTTCAGGATTGGCCTTCAGCAGGCCGTTCCCCTGCGGTTTGCCGTGCAGGTATGTCAGGCTGTCAAAATCGGTCATTTGGCCGCCTTAACCAACAGCGCCACGGCTTCACAGGCAATGCCTTCGCCGCGGCCGGTAAAGCCAAGCTTCTCGGTGGTGGTGGCTTTGACGTTAACGTCGTCCATATGGCAGCCGAGATCTTCAGCGATGAACACGCGCATCTGGGGAATATGCGGCAGCATCTTTGGCGCCTGGGCGATGATGGTGACGTCGACGTTGCCAAGGGTATAGCCCTTCGCCTGAATGCGGCGCCAGGCTTCGCGCAGCAGCTCGCGGCTGTCCGCGCCTTTGAACGCCGGATCGGTGTCCGGGAACAGCTTGCCGATATCGCCCAGCGCGGCTGCGCCGAGCAGCGCATCGGTCAGCGCGTGGAGCGCCACGTCGCCATCAGAATGCGCCAGCAGCCCCTTTTCGTAGGGAATGCGCACGCCGCCAATGATAATTGGGCCAACGCCTCCAAAGGCGTGTACATCAAAACCGTGTCCAATTCGCATTATGACTTCTCCTGATGGGTCGAACGGGTAAGATAAAATTCCGCGAGCTGCAGGTCTTCGGGGCGCGTCACCTTAATGTTATCAGCGCGTCCTTCAACAAGCGTTGGGTGAAAACCACAATACTCCAGGGCCGAGGCTTCGTCCGTAATGGTCGCCCCTTCGTTAAGCGCGCGCGTCAGGCAATCGTGGAGGAGTTCGCGGGGGAAAAACTGAGGCGTCAGCGCGTGCCATAGATCGACGCGCTCAACGGTGTGGGCGATGGCCTGCCTGCCCGGCTCGGCGCGCTTCATGGTGTCGCGCACCGGTGACGCCAGAATGCCGCCAACCTTACTGGATTCGCTTAGCGCCAGCAGGCGCGCCAAATCGTCCTGATGCAGGCACGGGCGCGCGGCGTCATGCACCAGCACCCACTGCGCATTTTTGGCCGCACGAAGGCCCGCCAGCACGGAATCGGCGCGCTCGGCGCCGCCGTCGACAACGGTAATCTGCGGATGATTTGCCAGCGGTAGCCGCGCAAAGCGGGCATCGCCCGGGCTGATGGCGATCACGACGTGCGTGACCCTGGGGTGCGCCAGCAGCGCAGCCACGGCGTGTTCGAGGATCGTTTTGTCGCCAATAGAAAGGTACTGCTTAGGACATTCTGTCTGCATGCGCCGGCCAAAACCTGCGGCCGGCACCACGGCACATACGTCCGAAAAAGTTGCTGCCATGTCGTAATCCTGGGCCTGATTATCGATTGTTTTGTGCTGAGCCCTGATTGCGTTTAGACGCATCCGGAACCAGACGATAAAACGTTTCGCCCGGCTTAGTCATACTGAGTTCGTTGCGTGCGCGTTCCTCAATCGCCTCTTGCCCGCCATTGAGGTCATCAATTTCAGCAAAGAGTTGATCGTTTCGCGCCTTAAGTTTGGCGTTTGTTGCCTGCTGAGCCGCCACGTCATCGCTTACCCGGCTATAGTCGTGCAGCCCGTTCTTACCGAACCACAGCGAATATTGCAGCCAGACCAGCAAAGCCAGCAGCAGCAGCGTTAGTTTACCCATCCTGCCCCCTGAAAAACGGCATCATCATCCCAAAACGCCCCTGGACTCTACGCCGGGGTCACAGAGATGCCGCAACATCGCGGGCAAATGTACCACATTTTTTTTGCAGAATCGCCCTGCACAATATTGCCACACGGTTGTTTACGGTTTGAATTATGGCTGAAGTTAGCCCATGAGCCACAAAAATAACAGGCCAAACATCACCACCACCGTCACAATCGTGACCACGGCGCTGAAAAGCAGCCTGCCGTTAAGCAGCGAATGCAGCGCAATCCCGACCACGACCGCAACGGGCATCAGCGCGAGGAAGAAAGGCCAGGTATAAAGAAAGAAGAACAGCGTGTTGCCGCCGTAGAGAAGAAAGGGGATGCCCAGCGCCAGCAGCCACGAAATGAAGCCGAGCGCGGCCCCGGGGAGGGACCAAGTCGTCTCGTCTTGCGTCGTCAACGGCTCTGATCCGGTGATTATGTAGTTTTCACTGTTGCGCATAGCTAATCCTGTGACTGTGACCTATCGTCCGGGACAACGGCTCCCGAACGATACCGTCTCAGGATCTGATAATATCGTCCCGCCTGAGCAGGTCTAATAATTGACTCACTAAATTTGTTACCAATTGTTGGCCCTGCAGGTGAATCTCAGGGGAATCAGGCGCTTCGTAAACCGAGTCGATTCCGGTGAAGTTTCGCAGCTCGCCCGCCCGCGCTTTCTTATACAGCCCTTTCGGATCGCGCGCCTCGCAGATCTCCAGCGGGGTGTCGACAAACACCTCGATAAAGCGATCGTGACCGACGCGCTCGCGCACCATCTGGCGCTCGGCGCGGTGCGGCGAAATAAACGCGGTCAGCACCACCAGCCCGGCGTCCGCCATCAGGCTGGCAACCTCGCCCACCCGGCGAATGTTCTCTTTGCGGTCGTCGTCGCTAAACCCCAAATCGCTGCACAGGCCGTGGCGCACGTTGTCGCCGTCCAGCAGGTAGGTGCTCACGCCCTGCTGGTGCAGCGCCTCCTCCAGCGCCCCCGCGACGGTGGATTTACCGGAGCCGGAAAGCCCGGTAAACCACAGCACAACCCCACGGTGGCCGTGGAGCTGCTCCCGCTGGGCAACGGTGACCGGATGAGGATGCCAGACGACGTTCTCATCGTGAGCGGCCATTACTTGCCTCCCAGCAGGTCGCGCGCGCCCCAGTGCGGAAAGTGCTTGCGCACCAGCGCGTTCAGCTCCAGCTCAAAGGCGCTAAATTCGCCGGTTGTGGCTGCCTGCGCGTTAGGCTCGCGCACCATCCCGGCTCCCACGGTGACGTTGGTCAGCCTGTCGATGAAGATCAGCCCGCCCGTTACCGGATTTTGCGCATACGGATCGAGCACCAGCGGCTCGTCGAAGGTCAGATCCACCAGGCCTATGCCGTTCAGCGGCAGCTCGTCCGCCTCGCGCTGGGTCAGGTTATTGATATCAACCTGATACTGCACGCCGTCCACGCGGGCGCGGGTTTTCTTGCCCGCGATTTTGATGTCGTAGCTCTGGCCTGCGGTTAGCGGCTGCTCGGCCATCCACACCACGTCCACGGACGCGCCCTGCACCGCCGCCAGCGTTTCGCTGACGTCGACCAGCAGGTCGCCGCGGCTAATGTCAATTTCATCCTTCAGCACCAGCGTCACCGCCTCGCCCGCGCCCGCTTCCGGCAGGTCGCCGTCGAAGGTGACGATGCGCGCAACGGCGGATTCCACGCCGGACGGCAGCACCTTGACGCGCTGGCCCACCTGCACGGTGCCGGAGGCAATCGTGCCGGAGAAGCCGCGGAAATCGAGGTTTGGACGGTTAACGTACTGCACCGGGAAGCGCATCGGCTGGGTTTCCACCACGCGCTGAATCTCTACGGTTTCCAGCACTTCCAGCAGCGTCGGGCCGCTGTACCACGGCATGTTCGCGCTCTGGGAAGCGACGTTGTCCCCTTCCAGCGCGGAGAGCGGCACGAAGCGAATATCCAGATTGCCCGGCAGCTGCTCGGCGAAGGTCAGGTAGCTCTGGCGGATCTCGTCGAAGCGCGCTTCGCTAAACTCAACGAGATCCATTTTGTTCACCGCCACCACCAGGTGCTTGATCCCCAGCAGCGTGGAGATAAAGCTGTGGCGACGGGTTTGATCCAGCACGCCTTTACGGGCGTCGATCAGCAGGATCGCCAGATCGCAGGTGGACGCGCCGGTCGCCATATTGCGGGTGTACTGCTCGTGCCCCGGGGTGTCGGCGATAATAAATTTGCGCTTCTCGGTGGAGAAGTAGCGGTAGGCCACGTCAATGGTGATGCCCTGCTCGCGCTCGGCCTGCAGGCCGTCCACCAGCAGCGCCAGGTCGAGCTTTTCGCCCTGCGTCCCGTGACGCTTGCTGTCATTGTGCAGGGAAGAGAGCTGATCTTCATAAATCTGGCGCGTATCGTGCAGCAGACGGCCAATCAGGGTGCTTTTCCCGTCGTCGACGCTGCCGCAGGTCAGGAAGCGCAGCAGGCTTTTGTGCTGCTGTGCGTGCAGGTAGGCTTCAACGCCGCCTTCGTCGGCAATTTGTTGTGCAATCGTGGTGTTCATGGCGGCTCCTTAGAAATAACCCTGACGTTTCTTCAGCTCCATGGAGCCTGCCTGGTCGCGGTCGATCATGCGGCCCTGTCGTTCGCTGGTGGTCGAGACCAGCATCTCTTCGATGATCTCCGGCAGCGTCTGCGCGCTGGATTCCACCGCACCGGTCAGCGGCCAGCAGCCGAGGGTGCGGAAGCGCACCATGCGTTTTTTGATCACTTCGCCCGGCTGCAGGTCAATGCGATCGTCGTCGATCATCATCAGCATGCCGTCGCGCTCCAGCACCGGGCGCTCCGCCGCCAGGTACAGCGGCACGATCTCGATATTTTCGAGGAAGATGTACTGCCAGATATCCAGCTCGGTCCAGTTGGAGAGCGGGAAAACGCGAATGCTTTCGCCTTTGTTAATCTGGCCGTTGTAGTTGTGCCACAGCTCCGGGCGCTGGTTTTTCGGGTCCCAGCGGTGGAAGCGGTCGCGGAAGGAGTAGATACGCTCTTTCGCGCGGGATTTTTCTTCGTCACGGCGCGCGCCGCCGAAGGCCGCGTCAAAGCCGTACTTGTTCAGCGCCTGCTTCAGCCCTTCGGTCTTCATGATGTCGGTGTGCTTTGCGCTGCCGTGGACGAACGGGTTGATGCCCATCGCCACCCCTTCCGGGTTTTTATGCACCAGCAGCTCGCAGCCGTAGGCCTTAGCGGTGCGGTCGCGGAACTCGTACATCTCGCGGAATTTCCAGCCGGTATCCACGTGCAGCAGCGGGAACGGCAGCGTGCCCGGATAAAACGCTTTACGCGCCAGGTGCAGCATTACGCTGGAGTCTTTGCCGATGGAGTACATCATCACCGGGTTAGAGAACTCGGCCGCCACTTCGCGGATAATATGGATACTTTCCGCTTCGAGCTGCCGCAGGTGAGTAAGTCGTTTTTGGTCCATAACCGTTCCTTAAGCCAGAGTCACCACAGATGAACGAAGGTTCTCTGCGTCTGTTGTGTGTTGAAACCAGGCGAGCGTGTCGTGCAGCTGCACCACTTCCCCGACCACGATCAGCGCGGGCATCGGGGCGTCTTTCGCCAGGGCTGCAAGATCCTGTAATGTGCCGATCGCAACGTGCTGATCGGCGCGCGTGCCGCGGGAGATCACCGCGACCGGCGTGGCCGCTTCGCGACCGTGCTGAATGAGCTGCGCGCTGATGTCCGCCGCCTTCATCGTGCCCATGTAGATCGCCAGCGTCTGGCGACTTTGAGCCAGATGCGACCAGTCGAACGGCGCGCTGTCGGGCTTGTAGTGGCCCGTCACGAAGGTGACGCTCTGGGCATAATCACGGTGGGTAAGCGGAATACCGGCATACGCCGTGACCGCGGACGCTGCGGTGATGCCGGGCACCACCTGGAACGGTACGCCCGCCTCGGCGGCCGCCTGCAGCTCTTCGCCGCCGCGCCCGAAGATAAACGGATCGCCGCCCTTCAGGCGCACCACGGTTTTGCCCGCCTTCGCCGCCTCAATCAGCATCTGGTTGGTGTCGTGCTGCGGCACCGAGTGCTCGCCCGCCCGTTTGCCCACGCAGATTTGCTCCGCGTCGCGGCGGATCAGCTCGCGCACCCCGTCGCTGACCAGATGGTCGTAAAAGACGATATCCGCCTGCTGGATAACCTGCAGGCCGCGCAGGGTTAATAGCCCCGCGTCACCCGGCCCCGCGCCGACGAGAATAATCTCGCCCTGCGCCCGTTCCGGCTGCGTCAGAGACGCTTCCAGCACCCGCTCAGCTTCTCGCTCGTTGCCCGCCGCCATCAGGCTGGCAAAGCGCCCGCGAAAGGCGCGGTCCCAGAAGCGGCGGCGGCCGTCGGTGGTTTTGATCTGAGTCTTGAGACGATCGCGAAAGCGTCCTGCCACGTCCGCCATGCGCCCAAGGCTTGCGGGCAGCAGCGCTTCAAGCTTCTCGCGCAACAGCCGGGCCAGCACCGGCGCGTTGCCGCCGGACGAGATGGCAATCAGCAGCGGAGCGCGATCGACAATCGACGGGAAGATAAACGAGCACAACGGCTGGTCGTCGACCACGTTTACCAGCCGGTGGCGCGCGTTCGCCGCATCGAACACGCGGCGGTTAAGCGCGCGGTCCTCGGTGGCGGCGATGGCCAGCACCACGTTGTCCAGCATCGCGTCGTGAAAATCGTCGCCCTCGATAACCTGCACGCGTGCACCGGCGCGTCGCAAAAAGGCAATTTTGCGATCGGCGATCTCGCCCGTCCCTACAACCAGTACCGGGCGATCGTTAATTGCAGCAAAGAGAGGCAGGTAATCCACGGCGCAACAGCTCAACTAAAAAATGAGGAATAGAGGGACTATAGGGGGCGGCTTAGAGCGAATGAAATTACGAATTGGAATGAGTAGTTACTCAATGGAATAACGCGCTGGAAAAGCTAATGTCAAAAAGTGCTTAACAGGCGAAATTTCGGGTATTTAAGCGCAATTCAAATTGTGTAAGCGGGATCACGGTTTCATACTAAGCGAGTTAAAATTTTGCTCTGTTTTTAAGGACTCACTATGTTTTCCGCAACGCGCCACCGTATTGCTGCCCTGGCGCTCGGCGTTTGCTTTATCTTTTCCGCCCAGGCAAAAAATCAACCTTACGGTGAAATCGCCGCCCAGCAGGCGCGGCATATTGCCACGGTTTTTCCTGGCCGTATGACCGGCACGCCGGCCGAAATGCTCTCCGCGGATTATATTCGCCAGCAGTTTGCCGACATGGGCTACCAGAGCGACATTCGGGCATTCCACAGCCGCTACATTTATACCTCGCGCAATAAAACGCAAAACTGGCGTAACGTCACCGGCAGTACGGTGATTGCCGCCCACGAGGGTAAAGGGCCTCACCAGATTATGATTCTGGCGCATCTGGATACCTTCGCGCCCATGAGCGATACCGACACGGATAACAATCTCGGCGGGCTGACGCTGCAGGGCATGGACGATAACGCAGCGGGTTTGGGCGTGATGCTTGAGCTGGCCGAGCGCATGAAAAATATTCCGACGCAGTACGGCATTCGCTTTGTTGCTACCAGCGGCGAAGAGGAAGGATCGCTCGGCGCTGAGAATCTCCTTAAGCGCATGAGCGCAGAAGAGAAGAAAAATACCCTGCTGGTGATTAATCTCGATAACTTGATCGTCGGCGATAAGCTTTATTTCAATAGCGGACAAAGCACGCCGAACAGCGTGCGGAAATTAACCCGCGACCGGGCGCTGGCGATTGCCCGCAGCCACGGCGTTTATGCCACCACCAACCCTGGCGATAATCCGAACTATCCAAAAGGCACGGGCTGCTGTAACGACGGGGAAGTGTTTGATAAAGCGGGTATTCCGGTGCTGTACGTGGAGGCCACTAACTGGGGGCTGGGTAAGAAAGATGGCTACCAGCAGCGCGCCAAATCGAAAGCCTTCCCGGACGGGACGAGCTGGCACGACGTCAGGCTGGATAACCAGCAGCACATTGATAGCGCTCTGCCGCAGCGCATTGAGCACCGCAGCCGCGACGTGGTGAAGGTGATGCTGCCGCTGGTGAAGGAGCTGGCGAAGGCGGGGAATAAGGGCTGATAAATTGAGGTGTGTAGGTAAGTCTGGATATCTTGATTCCTGAACCGGGTATGGAGATGAGTTTAATCAGCGGGTTGTTTTGCTTTTGCTGCTTAATTTCATACGTGACTTGATTATGCGCCGGTTGTCCGCGTGGGTGTATATAAGACGACTGCTCTAAAAGCCTCTTGCCTGATTTGCTCGGTTTATCCCCGCTGGCGCGGGGAAAACGCTTTCGATACGGTCCGCTCCGCCCAGTCAATCGGTTTATCCCCGCTCGTGCGGGGAACACTAAAATTCATGCAAACATCATTTGATATGTATCGGTTTATCCCCACTCGCGCGGGGAACACTGCGCCTTACATCATCGAACGGGGGGCTATGGCGGTTTATCCCCGCTCGCGCGGGGAACACCCACTGCTGCAACATATAGGCACGCTGCCGGGCGGTTTATCCCCGCTGGCGCGGGGCCCCCCTGCCATCAGACTGGCGCAAGTACTGGCTACCGGTTTATCCTCGCTGGCGCGGGGAACACACATCATTATCTTTCTGATACTGGCCTGTAGGCGGTTTATCCCCGCTCGCGTGGGGAACACGCTGTCGACAAGGTCGCCCGCTTTATCTCGGCCCGGTTTATCCCCGCTCGCGTGGGGGAACACCTCCCCAGGGGCCCGCGATACCCTGAATCGCCGGTTTATCCCCGCTCTCGCGGGGAACACAGCGT
Source organism: Gorgopas trochilus (assembly GCA_018231245.1). Lineage (NCBI taxonomy): Eukaryota > Metazoa > Arthropoda > Insecta > Lepidoptera > Hesperiidae > Gorgopas > Gorgopas trochilus. The sequence goes on from DWRP01000014.1 coordinate 59,212, forward strand.
TGAGCGAGCGTTGCGGCTCTCCATTTCCGGTTTATCCCCGCTCGCGCGGGGAACACAGCAGGCCGGAGGCACAGGAAATTAATCCACCCGGTTTATCCCCGCTCGTGCGGGGAACACGCGGAGCGCAACTTCCTGGATGTGTGCCAGAACGGTTTATCCCCGCTCGCGTGGGGAACACAATCCGCGCCCGTCAGCACGCCGCCAGACTTGCGGTTTATCCCCGCTCGCGCGGGGAACACTCGCCAGCTGACCTACTCACCTCTCCGTTTTGCGGTTTATCCCCGCTCACGCGGGGAACACTTTTTCCGGGGAATTATCGTCTGCTTCCGGTTCGGTTTATCCCCGCTCGCGCGGGGAACACATTAGCCCCGGCGAGACCGGAATCTGGAACGGCGGTTTATCCCCGCTCGCGCGGGGAACACTCAGCATAATCGCCACGAATCCGTTTGTAAGTCGGTTTATCCCCGCTCGCACGGGGAACACCGTGATCAGGTTTACGGACTCAAGCCGGCGCTCGGTTTATCCCCGCTCGCGCGGGGAACACATTACGCCGCGCGTTGCCCGTTTTCGCCCAATCGGTTCATCCCCGCTCGCGCGGGGAACACTCAGCATAATCGCCACGAATCCGTTTGTAAGTCGGTTTATCCCCGCTCGCACGGGGAACACCGTGATCAGGTTTACGGACTCAAGCCGGCGCTCGGTTTATCCCCGCTCGCGCGGGGAACACATTACGCCGCGCGTTGCCCGTTTTCGCCCAATCGGTTTATCCCCGCTAGCGCGGGGAACACGCAGAAATAACGGCCGCCTCAGACACGTCGAGCGGTTTATCCCCGCTAGCGCGGGGAATACGCTGCTAGCCAAGGCAAAATCCAGCCCACTGGCGGTTTATCCGCGCTCACGCGGGGAACACCGGAGAACTCCGGTTTGCGGCCGTTATAATGACGGTTTTCCCCGCTCGCGCGGGGAACTCGACAAAACTTCATAACGCCCGGCAAAGCGAATCGGTTTATCCCCGCTGGCGCGGGGAACACTGCCTTGCTGTGTTTGGTATCACATCATCTGACGGTTTATCCCCGCTGGCGCGGGGAACACTTCCATAGCCATCTCTTGTTCTATAACCGGTCCGGTTTATCCCCGCTGGCGCGGGGAACACTCGCTTAGCCGCTCGCGCATATTCCCACACGCCGGTTTATCCCCGCTGGCGCGGGGAACACATGCGTACGCGCAAAATACCCAAATAGGCAGTCGGTTTATCCCCGCTGGCGCGGGGAACACTTCAGCGTGAGTTTGATAGAGTATTGATCATTCGGTTTATCCCCGCTGGCGCGGGGAACACATTGAGCTAAATGCAGCAGTGGCCTCAGTGGGCGGTTTATCCCCGCTGGCGCGGGGAACACGCTTGAATCATCCGTTTGATTCACTGCCGACGCGGTTTATCCCCGCTGGCGCGGGGAACACTGTTGCTTTGCTTCCCACTTGGTCCGCGTCCCCGGTTTATCCCCGCTGGCGCGGGGAACACGCCACATGGTCGACGGAGTGCAGCAGCACCGGCGGTTTATCCCTGCTGGCGCGGGGAACGCGTTCCGGGGTCATCTGAGACACGTTTAATTTGCGGTTTATCCCCGCTGGCGCGGGGAACACTCCGCGAGGCGGTCAACGAACTGATAGACGGGCGGTTTATCCCCGCTGGCGCGGGGAACACCTCGCCGAGCCCCATCATCACGTCCGTGCTGCCGGTTTATCCCCGCTGGCGCGGGGAACACCTGTTTGACGTTCTGCACATCCTGGTCAATCTCGGTTTATCCCCGCTGGCGCGGGGAACACAAGGCAATTCCCTCTTTTTGCCGCTGACGTATCGGTTTATCCCCGCTGGCGCGGGGAACACGCCATCGTTAGGCCATTTAGCCTGTATGGGTGCGGTTTATCCCCGCTGGCGCGGGGAACACAAAAGGCACGTTTTGCCCGACCGAGATGTAACCGGTTTATCCCCGCTGGCGCGGGGAACACGGCCAGCGGATGGGCGTTGTAGTGAACGGAAGTGGTTTATCCCCGCTGGCGCGGGGAACACACGAACGGAAGAACGAGAAGCGCGTTCTGAAGCGGTTTATCCCCGCTGGCGCGGGGAACACGTTGAGCAGCTTCCGGTGCGCCTGCTTGAATACGGTTTATCCCCGCTGGCGCGGGGAACACAAACGCCTCATTGATGGCTGGGCTAATCGTAACGGTTTATCCCCGCTGGCGCGGGGAACACACCACGCCAGAGGACGCCACCGGCCTGAAGTGCGGTTTATCCCCGCTGGCGCGGGGAACACCCAGGCATCCACATGCTGCGGCGATTTGCAGTCGGTTTATCCCCGCTGGCGCGGGGAACACGTATTTTCCCGGCATTTGTGACCAGGACGTCCAGGTTTATCCCCGCTGGCGCGGGGAACACAGTTCACGACCCCTGAGTATCGGCGCGATCTGCGGTTTATCCCCGCTGGCGCGGGGAACACCCCCCTAATCAACAAAAAAGCCCCTGCTGGGGCGGTTTATCCCCGCTGGCGCGGGGAACACTGGAACTATCACTATTTATTCAGCAGACGTTTCGGTTTATCCCCGCTGGCGCGGGGAACACAACGAAGTCCGGAAATTATTCGTATGCCAAGGCGGTTTATCCCCGCTGGCGCGGGGAACACGCGCTGCCGAGCTTCGCGGCCCACAATTCGGCCGGTTTATCCCCGCTGGCGCGGGGAACACTCAATATCGCTGGAGCGATCAATAAAGTCGGTCGGTTTATCCCCGCTGGCGCGGGGAACACACTAAATATATGCTACTGTTTTAAAAGTAAATTTTCAGCCAGCAACAAACTACCAACTTTAAATCAACATTTCCCTATTATTAAAGAACATACAACTTATTGAATTTAAACAGGAATAAAGGACACCAATCGTAGTCCATCCAAATCTACCGGAATTCGTCTGTTTTCCCCCCACGTTTGAAACTCAAACCCGGACTCGGTGTTTGTCGCCCAGGCCATGACAACATTGCCAACGCCGCCCAGTTGGGTAATTTGCAGCCAGATCATCTCCCGCACACGTTTTGAGACATCGCCTACGTATACGCCAGCCCGTATTTCAAGTAACCAGATGGCAAGCCGACCTCGTAAACGGGGTGGCACATTTTCGGTTACCACAACAACCATACTCATCAACCGCGCCCTCTGTGGCCGCCATCGCCCAAAGTCTGAGGCTCAGGAATGGCGGGTGGCAGCATATCGGGCGCAGGCTTCGGCGGTTCAATCTCACCGGCAGCGAGAACGTCTTCGATAAGAGGGATAAGTTTTCCGGTCAGTTTGCTACTCCGAAAAATATCCCGACAGGCCAGCCGGACCTCCCGCTCGGGTTCGGAAGGCGCGCGCGCGGCGATCTCAAATGCCTTCGGTACGACTGATTCAAATTTTATGATGTCGGCAATGTCATAAACGAAAGACAGAGGTTTGCCGCTGTGAATAAATCCAATCGCTGGCGCATAACCCGCGGCCAGAATAGCCGCTTCGGCGATCCCGTACAGGCAAGATGTTGCGGCGCTAATACACTGATTGATCACATCGCCTTTTTCCCAGTCTTTGGGATCGTAGTTGCGACCGTGCCACTTCACCCCGTATTGCTTCGCCAGTAACGCATACGTCTGGCGTACGCGAGAGCCTTCGATACCGCGCAGTTGCTCAACAGAGCGACGCGCTGGAGGGGGTTCACGAAAGCGCAGTTCATACATTTTGCGCACAACCTTTAGCCGTAAATCATCCTCCAGCGCCAGTTTCGCCTGATACAGCAGCTTGTCCGCCCGGGCACCGCCCGGCTGGCCGGAAGCGTAAACGCGGACTCCCGCCTCGCCTACCCAGACTAGCAGCGTGCCGACGGTAGACGCTAAGCGTACCGCCGCGTGAGAAACCCGCGTCCCCGGCTCCAGCATGATGCAGGCCACGGACCCGACCGGAATGTGAGTGCGGATCCCCGTTTTGTCGATCAGCACAAACGCACCGTCGAGTACGTCAACTTGGCCGTACTGGAGAAAGATCATTGACGTGCGATCTTTCAGCGGGATCGGGCTCAGTGGCACAAACGTCACATACTCTCCTCGGGCTTGATCAGCATTAAGCCGCAGCCAAAAGCCCGACTTTTGCCGTATCCCTGCTTCAAACGCGACAGGAAGAGATCCGGATCGTTCACGACCAGTACGCCTGAGAAGTCCACGCTGCTGAACTGGATCATCTGCCGAGTTCTGGCCTGAACAATCTGCTGTTGCCTGTAGGCATCGACATTCACTTCACGTAATGAAAAGCCGTTGGCCTCGCCCTGGCGGGCAAGCCACGCCTGCGCGGCCTGCTGCTGGCATAACCAGATATCCACCCCCTCTGGCTGTTCTCTGGCCTGTCGCTTCGCCTCCATTAACAGATCGTGACGTTTACCGGCCTTACAGACCGTTGGGTTAGCGCGCAGGCTAAACCGCAGCGTCTGCCCGGCGCTTAACGCGGGGGCAAACGGCCGATGTTCGATCTCGAAAATCGGATTTCTTTCTGGCGGCCGTGATGGAAGCACAAAGAAGCGGAATGCGCCCTGTAGCTCCTCACGGCGATAAAGAAACGACCGTTCCGGACCTCCAGGGAAAAGCGCCCACAGCCATTGATGCATAACATACTCGCCGCGCTCCACGAGCTGTAATAGCTGCGAAGGCAAAAGTCGGTTGGTATGCAGCGTTATTTTTGACAGGTACACGTTTCCTCCCCGAACTGCAATGGTCCTTGATTAACGGTGCGCTCACCAAACGTCCACCGCTGGCGGCTCAATGGCCTGTCGCGACGACGCAAGATTTGATTGGCTTCCAGGCCGTCGTGTTCGCCTTCCCACCAGCATTGAGATTGCAGTTTTGCCAGCGGGATCTTGAGTTCGCGGTGCTCCTGTCGGTACTGCACGTATGCCTTGTTGAGCACCTCCGGCGCGGTGCCGTTTAGCAACAATGGAGAAAGCGGTAAAGCCAGAGGATGGCTTTTGCGCCCCAGATAGAGCGGAAATACCGGTTGCTGTAGCGCATCCCGCAGCTGCTCCAGCGAGTAAGGTGCATTGGGCGTTTGCCCGACCGCGACCATCCACCAGGCGTCGGTATAGTAGTCCCGCCTTGAGACCAGCGCGCTCAGCAGTTCAGGATCGCTTAACTCGTCCCGACGGCTGAAGTAGCGGGCTTTACGCACCTCTTTCGGCATCTGAACCGTGTGATAATCTCGCGCCCAGCGCGGATCGTGGCTGGCGCACAGCACAAACGCGTAGTGCTGATTGAAATCGTTCAGCCGCGCCTCTTCGTCACGACGGATCCCCAGCGCGGCGGCGAGTAAACCGAGCAGCGCCGAACGCGAGGGCAACATATGGCTATGGCGAACTTCACCGGGCGCATCCACGCCCCACGAGGCCATCGGGCCATGAAGCTGAAAAACCAGATATTGGCTCATGGTCGCCCCTTACGCGCAGATAAAGTCCAGTACGTCTTTCATACTTCCCTGCTGCTGCATGACATCAAAGTGGGTGCTGCGGGTTTGCTGTCCATAGACTTTCTGCATGTTTTCACGCAGATCGGTGATGCGTTTTACCGCCACCTCCAGCTGGCCGGTCCCGTTGATTGGATTATAAAATGCCGCCGCCAGTGAACGGGGCTGATCCGTCCCCGTTTCTGCCAGCGCCCAGGAGGCGTAGGCGCGGCTGGCGAAGCTGTTTTGCTTACCGGTTGGCGAGACCTTCAGCGCGGCTTCGGTAAAGGCGCGCAGGGTTTTGTTCGCCAGCTCTTCATTCCCGTTCAGGTTTTTCACCAGCAGATCTTTATCGATGCAGATGTAGGTATAAAACAGCGCCGAGCCGAATCCCGTTTCGCCAAGGTGCCCCGCCCCGGCATCTTCTGCCGACGCCTGACGCAGATCGTCCACTGCGGTGAAGAAATCGTCCTCCACGATCGTCTCGCTGACGCCGAAAGCATGCGCGACCTGGCAGGCGGCTTCTACATTGAATTCCGGCTTATTTGCCAGCATGCGGCCAAACATCGCAATGTCGACCGCCATGCGATCTTTACGTAGCAGCGCCAGCTCTTCCTCTTCTGGCGCACGTTTTTCTTCTGCCAGACGATGCGCCAGGGCTTTTACCGCCTCGAACTCTGCCGGGCTGATGTGTACCAGTTGCTCAGTTTCAGCGTTGGTGAGTACATCTTTCGCTTTCTTATCTTCTTTAACTTTGCCAAAGCAGTTAGCGATACTTTTCACCCATTCGACCGCTTTTTTCGCATCAATACCTTTCTCAATCAGGATCTTCGCCGCCTCGCGCGCAATACGCCCGCTGCGAATACCGATATTTCCGGCAAGCGCCTGTTCAAACAGTTCGGACGTTCGCCATGCGCGCTTCAGGCTTTGGGAAGACACCCGCAGGCGCGTGGCACCGCCGAGCACGACCGTTTTCGGCGCACCGGTATCGTCACGGTTCAGGTTGGCAGCCGGATAGGCGGTCAGTAAATGGAGCTGGATAAACGTTGTCATTTGAACATCCTTATTGATCGTTGTTTTTATCTTTACCTGTGTCATCGGCCTGGAAATACTCCATGGCCCAGCGGACGTGAATAAATTCAGTCAGTGGTCGCCGGTGGCGGACATGGTTGAGCAATTCGTCTTTTTCCTGGCACCATTGAAAAACATCCTCTGCCAGAGAAGGCAGGTTGACGGCGCCTTTTAGCAACCGCACCGCGCGGAGCAACTGACGCAAAAGTTCGTCGGGAGTTTTCACAGCCGATAAGCGGGAAAAACGCAGTTCCGACATCACCGGATTATTGCCCGTCATCTGGCCCAGCTGTGCAGCAAACGTGTTTTGCTCATCAATCGACTTAACGTGCGCGGCCAGCGCAGCCGTCACCGCCAGTGCGGTAAAACGCCACACATGCCCGTCGATCTTCCACTGCGTATGGGTCTGCTTCAGCAGAGAACGAAATCCTTCCGAGAGACAGGCGTCATTCACCGTTTTGCTGCGTCGCAGGCTGGCGCGCAGGTCGCGCTTTTCCTGCAACGTTTCATGCCATTGAAGTAACGTCTCTCGGCGATCGTCCTTTACTATCTTCATTTAGCAGCCTCCTGCTTTTTTGACCTGGCGGCTTTGGTACCCTGCTTTTCCGCCGATTTGGTGAAATATTTTTTCCGCGCCATCATGATGCGTTTGAGATCGCTCCCCTCATAAGGGTGAGTAAAAACGTGCTCATCAAAATAGTTGCGGGTAAATCGCCAGATGTCCGCTTGCCATTTGCTCAACCTGTCATCCGGCCCCAAGCCGTTTTCTATATCGTGAATCAGCTGGAGAAAACGCCCCTGGGTCAGATTCCAGAAATCAATATCGATAAAGCTGAAATCGCCGCGTGCGCCTTTAGCATCGGCAAACCAGGCCTCTTTTAGCGCGCTACGCAGTAAGCTGAGGTTACGCGACGCCGTTTGCGCCGCCTTACGCAGGTCGGGGATGATATTTACCGTTAACAGCAGCGGGAAATGGTGTTCATACCAGCAGCGGGCTTTCATATTGTCGAAATCATAACCAAAGCCCCATAGCCCAATCCTGGCGTCTTTCAGGCTATGCGCGCCGACGGCTTTCACCACCAGCGCCGGATATTCACCGTTATTGTCCGATGTCCCTTCGTGATTCAATCCCAGCCAGTCGCGCCAGATAAGCCCACCCGGCTGCGGCTTAACGGAGTAGAAGCTGCTGCCCTCTTTTAGCGGCAAACGGTAAGGCGTGAGCGGATGCCGCCAGCCCTCATAGTTAACGCCATAGTTTTTTACGGTCATGCTGCTGAGCAACGCATCGCTATGGGTTTCGCAGAGATCGCAAACGCCGGACTGGAGGGAGTTAAAATCAAGCCGAATACGCCGCGGCATCCCCCAGTACGCCTGCAACACATTCACCTGCTCTGGCGTGGTGACGGCATTTGCCTGTTCGCTGGTGCGGGTTGCCGCAAGCCAGGGGAAAACGGACTCATCGCACACATCGGGCAGCGGCATTTCGGCGATATCCTGCGGCATGACGTTGAGCCACAGCTTGCGCCACAGCGGCGTTTGCCGGTTGCCCTGGAATTCCTGTAATTCAATAAGCGTGGTCATCGGCCCACCGCCGCGAAGCCCGGTGCGATAGCCTTTGCCCCCCGATGGCGCATTCAACTGTAGCGAAAATAGCGCCAGCGCCGCGCAGTGCGGGCAAAAGCGCTCCGTCACTCCCCGCTTAACAAAGTGGTCTTTATTCAATTTGGTGGTCTGCGCGCCAGGAATTTCCGGCAACAGGGACGCGATAGATACCTTCTCGCCGGTTAGCGGTTCAAAATCCTGTATAAAGGAAGGCGTCTCGCCACCAAACTGAAAGGCGTGATCCAGCGGCTCCAGCGCGCGATGTAGGGCATCCGCGCTTAGCCCATCTACCCAGACATCCTCCCAGCGAGTTCTGTTTTTTGGCGCGATACTGCATTGCAGCAGCCCCAGCAGAAACTGCCAGGCCGCCCCCTGTAAATCGGCGCGCGAAGCGGCAATATCCACCACGTTTTCATCGGCCAGATCGACGGGAGCCAGCTTGCCCATGGCACCGTCTTTGAATCGCACGGGCAGCCAGGGCGTTGTTAAAAGTGAGAAGTTATTCATTTGGATATTGGGTTAACCTCCATTTTTCCGATCAATCCTTCGCTGGCCGAATAGCCGCAGCCAGCAACCTCCGACACAACAATCACCACGGCAAATTCGCTATTCTGATGTTGCTCTACACACCACTTCCGCAATGCCTCCCCCTCCAGTCGTTCAAACTCATCTTTATGTTTTTGCCACCAGCCCTCACGCACGCGCAATGCGCTCATCTCCCAGGCATGTTCCCCGGGCGCGTAAGGGAGGACAGCGCCTTCAACAACCTTCGCCAGCCACAGCGTGATGGACTCTTCAGCCAGCCGCGTAGTGAGTTTTTCGGGCAGCAAATCGCTACTTTCAGGACCGTATCCCGGTGCAAAATTGATCAGGCCCTGTCTGGCGAATGCCCTGTCGCAGTAAAACTTTCCTTTCTGCGACTGCTCCGTCTTCGCGAACCCTTCAGGCATCTCGACGTCTTCGCCGTATACCGCTTCGATAAGGCGCCTGGCGGACTGCGGCATCCGAATTTCACCTTGCTGTTGGAGCACGCGCTGGGTCAGCCACAGGCGACCATGATCGGGGTAGACGTATGCGCTGTTGCGCATAGCGCTGGAAAGCCACTCCTCGCGCGGCGCGTCATCCCATTCAGGGGCAAGAATCAGCAGTTCTGGTGCTTCGCGCTCATCCTGACCGGCGGTTTTGATTCGCCCATGGCGATCGCGGATATGCCTTTGCAGGCGGCCCGCCCGCTGGATCAGCAAATCAATCGGCGCTAAATCGGAAATCATTTCATCTACATCTAAGTCCAGACTCTCTTGCAAAACTTGCGTGCCGATAATGACCTTGCCGCGCCGCTGATCCGCGCTTTGCTTACCGAAAAGCTCAAGCGTTTGGGATTCAATTCTCTGGCGGTCATGGAAGGCAAAACGGCTATGAAAGAGGGTAAGATTTTCAGGCGGGACGACGCCCTGAGAAACAAGCTGTCGATAGATCCGAACAGCGTCATCAACGGAATTTCGTATCCAGGCAATACATCTGCCGCGGCCTGCCGCGTGTCCGATGCGTGCAATACAGGCTTGCTCGCTGTGCATCCAGCCAACGGTGACGCTGCGCTCCACTTCTTTACGGGTTTCCACGGGCAAGGAAACCACCTCCGAACGCGTTACCTGGGTTATCCAGGGGTAATCGTCATACCCTAGCAGCGGCGCTTCGACTCGACTCTTCGCTCCCTTCGCAAAGGCTGCAATCAGCCTGTCCCGCTGCTGCTGCGAGAGCGTGGCTGAAAGCAAAATGGTGGAATTACCATCACGCGCCTGCTTCTCGATTAAACCTTCAAGGATCCGCGACATATACCAATCGTAAGCGTGGATCTCATCAGCCAGCAGAACCTTCTGGCCTAGCCCCAGCATCCGCAGATTACCGTGCTTAAATGGCATCACCGCCATCATGGCCTGATCGAGGGTGCCGACGCCCACCTCGGCCAGCAATGCTTTCTTATTGCTGTCGGCAAACCAGGCGGCGCAACCCTGAGAGAATGACTGCGAATCGTCCGGCTCTTCCGATCCCGCTAACGCCCCCGGCCAGATTGACCGGGTAAAGCGGTCCATCAATCCACGCGCGCTATGCGCCAGCACCAGGCTGGGCCGGGAGTCCGGCTGGTATAACGCCAGCCAGCATGCAGCCAGCCGATCGAACATGGCATTCGCGGTGTCCATCGTCGGCAAACCAAAATAGAGCCCCTGCGCCTTTCCCGCGGCCATTAAGCGGTGAGTCAGGAGCAGCGCGGCTTCCGTTTTTCCCGCGCCCGTTACATCTTCCAGAATAAACAGCTGAGCACCGTCAGGGCTAATGTCCAGCTGCTGGGCCTTTTGCTGTAACGGCGTGGGGTGTTGAATAAAGGGAAACAGCGTCGTGATGCCTGAGAATCTGGCGATCTGTGCAGGCTGCGGGAAAGCGGATACCGCGTCTTTCGCTTTGCCGAGCGTCAGCGCCCAGTAATCCTCAACGGGCATTTTCTCCGCGATAAGCGGGAAATGCCGCGTTGAAGAACCGGTCCAGTCGGCCAGTACCACTGCCGCAGAAATAAACCATGAAAAATGATTAACCTGTTCGATGCCTTCGTCATCATCCCAATATTCGGGAATTTCGACCAGGGGGAATAAATGCTTTATTGCCAGCATAAATTCGCGAGCGGCCTCTTTATCCTGCTGGCGAAAATTATTCACTTCCTGAATGGATTTAGGTGGATGTCCGTGATGCCCTGTCGTTATCGGCATCCACATTGAAATAGCCCGACGCAGTTTTCGCGGTGATAACGCAGAGGGTGGAAATAACTCTAAACATTCATTCAAATAATTATTCCACAGCCAGTAGCCCAGCGTCGAATGGGAAATATTTTCATAATGACGGAAGGGTTTATGCTCTGCGGAAAAATCGATATGACTGTATAACTGCTGAAAGGAGTGAGAGAACTTGCCGATATCGTGCCAGCACAGGAGCCAGGAAAAAAATTGCGCCGCCTGCTCGGTATCACGTAACCCCAATTTCTGAAGATAGCTGTCAATATGATAAATATTATATATAACCATCCAGTAACCCACCGCTGCGACATCTAACGAATGCCAACAGAGCAGATGGTATTGATTACCGTCACCGCAACCTGTTTTACCCCAGTAATTATATATTCTCACTCTCAATCCCAAACCTGGTAGCAGTTGGGCTGATAATCTCGAACATTTCCTTAATGGGTTTATTGATAGACGTCATTTAAAACAGCTATTGCATCTCAATATTAACGAAAATCAGAATATACAGAAGATATATTTCGCGAGCGATTAACATTTAGTAAAAAATATCTCGCGCAAATTTACACTTTAATATTTTTCATCAATAGCGTAAAAAAAAGCCCCTGCTTTTCAGCAGGGGCTTAGCGTAGAAAATATATTATCCTTCGTGCAGCCCGCACTCGCGTTTGAGCCCAAAGAAGCGCGTCTCTTCTTCCGCCATGCCCGGCTCCCATTTGCGCGTGGTGTGGGTATCGCCGACCGACAGATAGCCCTGGTCCCACAGCGGATGGTATTTAAGCCCGTGCTTTTGCAGGTACTGATAAACCGTGCGGTTATCCCAGTCGATAATCGGCAGCACCTTGAACACGCCGCGCTGTAGCGCCAGCACCGGGAGCGTCGCCCGGCTGCCGGACTGCTCGCGGCGCAGGCCCGCAAACCACGTCTGCGCGTTCAGCTCTTTCAGCGCGCGGTTCATCGGCTCGACCTTGTTGATCTCATTGTATTTCTCAATGCCCTCAACGCCCTGCTCCCAGAGCTTGCCGTAGCGCGCCTCCTGCCAGGCCGCGCTCTCTTCCGCGCGGTAAATTTTCAGGTTCAGCTTAAGCTTGTCCGTCAGCTCGTCAATAAACTGGTAGGTTTCGGGGAACAGGTAGCCGGTATCGGTGAGGATCACCGGAATGTCCGGTCGGATTTGATTCACCAGATGCAGGGTCACCGCCGCCTGAATACCAAAACTCGAGGAGAGCACGTACTCTCCCGGCAGGTTTTCCAGCGCCCACGCCACGCGCCCTTCGGCGTCCAGCTTTTCCAGCTGGCCGTTGGTTTCCGCCAGCGCCAGAATGCGTTCGACTTTTGGCAGTTCGTTAAGGGCGTTTAGATCGAGTATGGACATAGAGACCTCGTTTATATGTTTCCCCTCACCCCGGCCCTCTCCCCTGAGGGGCGAGGGAGAAAACCAGGTTAGAGTGAGGGGAATTGGGTTACTCCCAGAAATCCCTCGCGGGATCGAGCACCGGGCGAATGATGCCCGCACGCACCGTAAAGTCGCCGAAGCCTTCACCCGCTTCGCGCTCTTTCGCCCAGCGCCCGACAAGCTCGTCGATGGAATCGAGAATTTCCGGTTCCGTGATGTTCTCACGGTACATGCGCGGAATGCGCGTGCCCATGCGGTTGCCGCCAAGGTGCACGTTATAGCGGCCCGGCGCTTTGCCGACCAGCCCCAGCTCGGCAAGCATCGCGCGGCCGCAGCCGTTCGGGCAGCCGGTCACGCGCATGACGATATGCTCTTCAGGCAGGCCGTGTTTTTCCAGAATCGACTCCACTTTGTCGGTGAACGACGGCAGGAAGCGTTCGGCTTCGGCCATCGCCAGCGGACAGGTCGGGAACGACACGCAGGCCATGGAGTTTTCACGCTGCGGCTTGACCGCGTTCATCAGCCCGTGGTCGCGCGCCAGCTTCTCGATCTGCGCCTTCTCGCTTTCCGGCACGCCCGCGATAATCAGGTTCTGGTTAGCGGTAATGCGGAACTCGCCTTTATGGATCTTAGCAATTTCCAGCAGCCCTGTTTTCAGCGGACGACCCGGATAATCCAGAATGCGGCCGTTTTCGATGAACAGCGTCAGGTGCCAGTTATTGTCGATGCCCTTCACCCAGCCGATGCGATCGCCGCGGCCGGTAAATTCGTACGGGCGAATCGGCTCAAATTTGATCCCCGCGCGACGCTCCACTTCCTCTTTGAACGTCTCAACGCCGACGCGCTCAAGGGTATATTTGGTTTTCGCGTTCTTGCGGTCGGTACGGTTGCCCCAGTCGCGCTGGGTCGTCACCACCGCTTCCGCCACGGCCAGGGTGTGCTCCAGCGGCAGATAGCCGAACTCGCTCGCGGTGCGGGCGTAGGTTTTCTTGTTCCCGTGCTCGATGGACAGGCCGCCGCCCACCAGCAGGTTAAAGCCGACCAGCCTGCCGTTTTCGGCAATCGCCACGAAGTTCATGTCGTTGGCGTGCAGATCGATGTCGTTCTGCGGCGGGATCACCACCGTGGTTTTGAACTTGCGCGGCAGGTAGGTCTGGCCGAGGATCGGCTCTTCGTCCGTGGTCGCGACCTTTTCCTGATCCAGCCAGATCTCCGCATAAGCGCGGGTGCGCGGCAGCAGGTGCTCGGAGATCTTCTTCGCCCACTCGTAGGCTTCGGCGTGCAGCTCGGACTCGTACGGGTTCGAGGTGCAGAGCACGTTACGGTTCATGTCGTTGGCGGTCGCCAGCGCGTCCAGGCCAACGGAGTGCAGCATCTGGTGCACCGGCTTGACGTTCTTCTTCAGAATGCCGTGGAACTGGAACGTCTGACGGTTGGTCAGGCGGATGCTGCCGTAAAGGGTGTTGTCATGGGCGAATTTGTCAATCGCCTGCCACTGGTTGGTGGTGATGACACCGCCCGGCAGGCGGCAGCGCAGCAGCATCGCGTGGCGCGGCTCCAGCTTTTGCTCCGCGCGCTCGGCGCGGATGTCGCGGTCGTCCTGCTGATACATGCCGTGAAAGCGGATCAGCAGGAAGTTGTCGCCTTTAAAACCGCCCGTCAGGCCGTCATTTAAATCTTCGGCAATGGTGCCGCGCAGGTAGTTGCTCTCTACCTTCATGCGCTCGGCATCGGTCAGTTTGCCTTCGACCACCAGTGGGCCAGGATGTTTTTCGCTCATTAGTAGACATCTCGCTGATAACGGCGCTCAACGCGCAGCTCACTTAAAAATTCATCCGCCGTTTCGACGTCCATACCGCCGAATTGGGCAATCACTTCCAGCAGCGCCTGCTCAACGTCTTTCGCCATGCGATTGGCGTCGCCGCAGACGTAAATGTGGGCACCGTCATTGATCCAGCGCCACAGCTCTGCGCCCTGTTCGCGCAGCTTGTCTTGTACGTATATTTTTTGTGCCTGATCGCGGGACCAGGCCAGATCGATGCGGGTCAGTACGCCCTCTTTGACGTAGCGCTGCCACTCCACCTGATAAAGGAAATCTTCGGTAAAGTGCGGGTTGCCGAAGAACAGCCAGTTTTTACCGGGTGCTTCATCCGCCGCGCGCTGCTGCATAAAGGCGCGGAACGGCGCAATGCCAGTGCCAGGGCCAATCATAATGACCGGCGTTTCCGGGTTCTCGGGCAGGCGGAAGTTGTCGTTGTGCTCGATAAAGACGCGCACTTCGCCCTCTTCCTCCACGCGATCGGCAAGGAAGCTGGACGCTCCACCGGCGCGCGCGCGGCCTTCGATGTCATAACGCACGACGCCGACGGTGACGTGCACTTCGCTCTCGACTTCCGCCTGCGAAGAGGCGATGGAGTAGAGGCGCGGCGTCAGCGGACGCAGCAGGCCAACCAGCGCCTCGGCATCCAGCTGTGCCGGAGCGAAACGCACCATGTCGACAATTGGCGTGGTCGCCGCGTAATGCTGCAGCTTCGCCTTATCGCCCACCAGCGGCAGCAGCGACTCGCTGCGCGTCAGGGTGGCATAATTTTCGACGATGTTCGTGGTGTTGACCGTCAGCTCGAAATGCCACTGCAGCGCTTCGGAAAGCGCCAGCGTTTTGCCGTCCACGGTGACCGGCTCGTCACCCTTCAGCCACAGCAGCTCAACCAGCTCTTTCACCAGCGCAGGATCGTTCTGATACCAGACCCCCAGCGCGTCGCCCGGCCGATAGCGCAGGCCGGAGTCACCCAGATCGATTTCGATATGACGCACGTCTTTTTCGGAATCACGGCCGGTGATTTTTTGGTTAACGGAGAGCGTCGCGGTCAGCGGCTCTTCTTTCGTATACGGGCTGGTGTGAATGTCGTTCACCGCGCCGGCAGCGGTAGCCGCCGCCTGGGCCGGCGTCTCCTGCGGGACGCGCGCTTTCAGCACGTCAACGATGCGTGCGCGCCACTCGGCGGCGGCAGGCTGATATTCCACGTCGGCGTCTACGCGGTCCAGCAGGCGTTCGGCGCCCAGCTCGGCCAGCCTGCTGTCGAAGTCTTTACCGGACTGGCAGAAGAACTCGTACGAGGTATCACCCAGGCCAAACACCGCAAAGGCGGTGCCGTCCAGCTTTGGCGCTTTCTTCGAGAACAGAAACTTGTGCAGCGCCACCGCTTCTTCTGCGGGCTCACCTTCCCCCTGCGTTGAAGCGACCACCACCAGCAGTTTTTCTGACGCGATTTGCTTAAATTTATAATCCCCGGCGTTGACCAGGTTCACGTTCAGCTTAGCGGCCAGCAGATCGTCACGCAGCGCCTCGGCCACGCGGCGGGCGTTGCCCGTCTGCGAGGCGGAGATAAGCGTAATCGCCGGGATCGCAACGGCCGCAGGAGGAGCCGACGCCACGGCGCCAGGCTGCTGGTTAAGCATTCCCCAAAAATAGCCGGATACCCAGGCAAGCTGGGTCGGTGAAAAATCAGTGGTTGCGGCCTGGAGGCGCGCCAGCTGCTCCGGGTTCAGGGGAAGCAGGTTCGAAGGTGGGGCCTGTGTCGTCATGCGTCGTTTTGTTCCAGTAGCAAAGCGGAATTTATGCAAAAAAAACCAAACTAGCGATAAGGTTAACGGCGAGGATAATAACAATTAAAGAAGGGATGGAAATAATAAATAACCAAATGGACTAACCTGTTTTAGCTATCGTTCTTAACAATAAAAGTGATTAAGTAACCCGATGATTTTCCTCGACAAAACAGACATAACGTCCCACGCCGAATGCCGTTTCAGGTTAAAGCCGTTTTAGTTAATGCTAAAAAATGTACTTTCCGGTACTATGCGCCGGTTTTTTCCGCATTATTTGAGAGTTCATGATGTCCACCACACTGTTTAAAGATTTCACCTTCGAAGCCGCTCACCACCTTCCGCATGTGCCAGAAGGGCATAAATGTGGCCGCCTGCACGGGCACTCGTTTATGGTGCGTCTTGAGATCACCGGTGAAGTCGATCCGCATACCGGTTGGATCATGGATTTTGCCGAGCTGAAGGCCGCCTTCAAGCCGACGTACGATCGTCTGGATCACTACTACCTGAATGATATTCCGGGTCTTGAAAACCCGACCAGCGAAGTGCTGGCGAAATGGATTTGGGATCAGATGAAGCCGCTGGTGCCGCTGCTGAGCGCGGTGATGATCAAAGAGACCTGTACGGCAGGCTGCGTGTATCGCGGAGAGTAAAAAATAGCCCGGCAAAACCGGGCTTTTTTTTAAGCAATATTCAGATACTTGTGCGTCTGCATCGACAGGCGCCAGTTGCGCGCGATGCAGGTTTCAATGCACAGGCGCGTCGCGTCGTCTTTCTGGCTGATCGGCTGCAGGGCAATCACGCGCTGCTTTTCATCCGTCAGCGTCGCCAGCAGCTCGTCCAGCGCTTCGATATCGCGCACGCGGCCCACCGGGTGTTTGATTTCGTCCGCGCGCTCCAGCGCCTGAGAGAGCACGTCGTATCCGCCGCGCATATTCACCTTCGGCGATACCGTCACCCATGTAGCGTGCGAGCAGCGCACCTCGTGCGTGCCGCTGGTCTCAATCTGGCAGCTGTAGCCGCTCTTTTCGAGCAGATCGGTCAGCGCCGTGAGATCGTGAATGCACGGCTCGCCGCCGGTAATCACCACGTGGCGCGCCGTCCAGCCCTGACGACCAATAATCGCCAGCAGATCTTCCGCGCTGCCCGCGCCCCACTTATCGCTCTCTTTGGTTTTCGCCAGAATGCTAAACAGCGATACTTCCCGATCTGCGAGCTTATCCCACGTATGTTTGGTATCACACCAGGCGCAGCCAACCGGGCATCCCTGTAAACGAATAAAAATTGCGGGAACGCCGGTAAAGTAACCCTCGCCTTGCAGGGTCTGGAACATCTCGTTAATCGGGTACTGCATAGTCATCTCAGTTAAGGGGATAAACGATAAGTATCGCAGATCCCCGCCTGATGATCATGCTCCATCGGTGCTTTGCGCGCCGATCGCCGCCATAAACCGCTCGGTGATCTGCTGCGGACGGGTAATCGCCCCGCCGACCACCACCGTATGCGCGCCCAGCGCAAGGCACGTCGCCGCCCGCTCCGGCGTATCTACGTTCCCTTCCGCCACCACCGGGATCGTGACGGCCGCCAGCACGTCGCGAAGAAACGCGCAGCTATCGTCCGGCAGGGCGTGGCCCTTGGTCTCTGCGGTGTAGCCGTAGAGCGTTGTGCCGACGCAGTCGAACCCCAGCGCCTGCGCCGCCGCGGCTTCTTCCACCGAGGAGATATCCGCCATCAGCAGGAGCGAGGGATAGCGGGCGCGGATTTGCGCCACCAGCGCGTCGAGCGGCTGCCCGCCGGGGCGCGGACGCGACGTGGCGTCCAGGGCAATGATCTCCGGCGAGACGCCCATCAGCTCATCCACCTCTTTCATCGTGGCGGTGATAAAGACGTCGCTTCCCGGATAGTCGCGCTTGATGATGCCGATAATCGGCAGCGAAACCTGCTTTTTGATCGCATCGATATCCACCACGCTGTTCGCGCGGATCGCCGCGGCTCCGCCCTGCGCCGCCGCCAGCGCCATTCGCGACATGATAAACGGGCTGTGCAGAGGTTCGTTTTCCAGCGCCTGACAAGAGACGACCAGCTTTCCTTTCAGGTTATCCAGTACGGTTTTCATAGCGATAAAATCTCTTCCACTTCGTTTTTAATAATCGTGACGTGCGCGCCGTAAATGACCTGAACGCCGTTGCCGCGCACGATCACGCCGCGCGCGCCGGTGGCCTTGAGCGCCGCTTCGTCCACCTTGCTGCCCTCTTTCACCGTGACGCGAAGGCGCGTGGCGCAGCAGTCCACCTCTTCCAGATTGTCTTTGCCTCCGAGCCCGGCGATCACGGCGGCGGCACGCTCGCTTTGCGACAGGGCGACGTCGTCCGCCACGGCCTCTTTTTCACGGCCCGGAGTCGCGAAATTGAAGCGGTTAATCAGATAGCGGAAGGTGAAGTAGTAAAGGAAGAACCACGGCACGCCCACCAGCGGCACGAACATCCAGTGGGTTTTGGCCTCGCCCTGAAGAATGCCGAACAGCACGAAGTCAATGAATCCGCCGGAGAAGGTCTGCCCAATGGTGATGTGCAGAATGTGGGCGATCATAAACGCCAGGCCGTCGAACACCGCGTGGATCACGTACAGCACCGGCGCAACGAACAGGAAGGAGAACTCAATCGGTTCCGTGATGCCCGTCAGGAAAGAGGTTAACGCCGCGGAGAGCAGCAGGCCCGCAACGCGCTTTTTGTTTTCCGGCTTTGCCGTGTGGTACATGGCAAGGCAGGCGCCCAGCAGGCCAAACATCATGGTGATAAAACGCCCGGACATAAACCGGGAGGTGCCTTCATAAAACTGGCGGGTGGTCGGGTCCGCCAGCTGGGCGAAGAAGATACGCTGCGTGCCTTCCACCAGGTGGCCGTTCACCATCTCGCTGCCGCCGAGCGCGGTGGTCCAGAAGGGCAGATAGAAAATATGGTGCAAGCCAAACGGCCCGAGCATGCGCAGGATAAAGCCGTAGAGCATCGTGCCCACATAGCCCGTGGCGTCCACCAGGCCACCCAGGCCAAAAATCAGCTTCTGGAAGTGCGGCCATACTACGGTCATTGCCGCACCAACGAGGATGGCCGCCAGAGAGCTCACGATGGGTACGAAGCGGGAGCCGCCGAAGAATCCGAGGAACTGAGGCAGCGCAATTTTGTTGAAGCGGTGGTGCAGCGAGCAGGTCACGAGGCCAATCACCACACCGCCAAACACGCCGGTTTCCAGCGTCTGGATGCCCAGCGTCATCCCCTGCCCCACGGCGCCCGGATTTTCCAGCGCCAGCCTGTCGGTCAGGATCAGCAGCGCGTTGATGGTGGCATTCATCACCAGAAACGCAAGCAGCGCCGCCAGCCCCGCGGTGCCTTTATCGGTTTTCGCCAGACCGACCGCGACCCCCACCGCAAACAGCACCGAAAGGTTCGCAAAGACAATCGAACCGGCGCTGCTCATGATGGTAAAGATGGCCTGCAGCCAGCCGATATCTAAGAAAGGATACGCCGTCAGCGTGTTGGGATTCGACAGCGCCCCGCCGATCCCCAGCAGCAATCCCGCCGCGGGCAGTACCGCGATTGGCAGCATGAAGGATTTGCCAAAGCGCTGCGCCTTTTCAAACCATCCGCCCGAAGACGCCCCACTCATCATTTGCATCATTTTTTCATTCCCCCCGAGAAGTGATGAAAATCTTTACCACATAAAATATATAAACTGAAAATTATCACCAACAACCTGGACGCGGATCATACTTTTTTAAAATGACTGGCATATCTCCCCTGCTTTCCGCCACACTAGCCAGCAGAGAAACGCATTAAGGATTTTGCATGTCAGAAAATGAAAACCTGCTGCTGAGGCTGCGTCAGGGGCTCTCTGGATACAGCCCCACGCAGCAAAAACTGGGCGAGTTCGTGCTTCAGGACCCGGCGCGGGTGCTTTACCTCACCATTACCGAGCTGGCGCGCGAAAGCCTTACCAGCGAGGCAAGCGTGACGCGCCTGTGCCGCACGCTGGGCTGTAAGGGATATAACGAATTTAAAATGGCGCTGGCGCTGGATATTCAGCAGGGGCAGCCCGCGCGCCAGCAGGGCGATGCGATCGACAGCGTTGTCGACGAGTCCGTGCAGGCGCTGCAGGACACCGCCAGGCTGCTCGACAGGGCGTTACTGGAGAAAGCAGCGCTCGCGCTGCATCAGGCGCGATCGGTTCAGATCTACGGCGTGGCCGCCAGCGCGATTCTGGGCGAGTATCTGCACTACAAGCTGCTGCGCTTTGGCAAGCCGGCGCAGCTGTTCAGCGATATGCACCGTGCGGCAATGAATGCCGCCACGCTGTCGGATGAGTCGCTGGTGGTGGCAATTTCCAGCTCGGGTTCAACGCGCGATTTGCTGCACGTGGTCAAGCTGGCGCGCAAGCGCGGGGTTCCGGTGCTGGCGCTCAGCAACACGCCGCGCAGCCCGCTGGCCTCGCTGTGCGATATACAGCTGGTGGCAGCAAAGCCGGAAGGGCCGCTAAGCGCAGGGGCATTGAATGCAAAGGTGGGTGTGATGCTGCTGATTGAGCTGCTGAGCACGTCGCTAATCGCGCTTGATGAGCATTACGGCGAGGTCAGCCAGCAGACGGCCAGCGCGACGCTGCCTCTTCTGCTTTAGGCCAGACATAAAAAAACCCGCCGAAGCGGGTTTTTATCAGAACA